>PGCI01000380.1:0-82373 GCA_002873125.1 Puccinia coronata f. sp. avenae | reverse complement strand
TGCTACAATATCTTCTGAAATGGAAAGTGAGTAAATAGAGCTTATAAAAAAGATTTGGAGGGAAATTAAATAGATCCAACTGATGATAGCTAATAATTTGTTACCCAGATCATTCATTCTTCAGGTATTCTAGAATTGGTCGTCGTTACTGGGTCCACTTGCAATTCTTTGGTCAGAACACCTGAATTCATAAAAAAATGCTGTTTGTTTGATGAGTCTGAAATCTTTGCTGAATTTCCACTTAGGTGTCTAAACTGATTCCAGCCTGATCCTTTTCCTATTCTGGCAATTGGTACCGTGACATGTTGTCCAATGTTCCCTCGGAAGTGCAGAAATTCTCCGTCTCCTGGGTAGTCTAAAGTACAGTTGTAGTCAAATAAGAAGGGTTGTCCTAAGATGCATTCTTGATCTTGAGGAGCCACAAAGAGGTGTACTGGTCCCGTAAATTGTCCAAATCGTAACGTTACAGTTTTCAACCACTCCCTTTATGTTGCATTGCTTCTCCCCAACTCCTCTCATTGGGATATCTACTTTTACCACTTCTAGTTCAAGATCAATTGCTAGCTTTGCTGGGATGACGTTGACCATAGATCCCAAATCAACCATGAAGGTTACTCTTTGATCCATAATCCGTGCTTTGATATAACCAAGAGCGCAGCTGTAGAAGCAATTAAAGTCTTTCTCTTCTTTGTCTTCCTGATTGATCATTGCTCCTGCTACTTATGGCTTTTTGCTTTGACATCTTTGATATAGGATAGCTTTGTATTCTTTGGACCTGCAACTCTGTCTTGCAGCTTATTGATGAGTTCCTCCACGTACATTGGCGAAATGGATGTGAGTTGTGAGAAGGTGGTAGGATCTTGAGATTATCTATTTCTGTTAACAGTCCTGACTCGGCTGACTGCTTATCCTTCTTAGCTCTTGGTTCATCCACGATCCTGCCCGGCGGTTGTCAAACTGCAGGTACATCCACAATTACTTCTTCCGCTGGCTCTTCTTGATCTACATCCATTGCGGTTTCTTCTTTTTGAACTTTTCTTTGGCCTTGTAACGCCTCTGCTTGTATTGTGGCCGCGTTAGCTTCCATACATGCCCGCTCAAAATTGGCCGCTCCTAGTGTAGGTGGACTCCAATCAATTTGATTTAGAGCTGAATTCATGTCCGGGACCTTTTGATCCTCATGTGGAGTTTGGAATACTGATGGGTGATCCTTCTGGAATGCTGAAGTGACTGTTGCTTTTGGTGGGACTTTTGCAGATTCAATAGCTACCACGTGTTGTATTGGCCGGTTTGGGTTCCAGGGTATTTGTTGTCCACTTGGCAAAAACCAGTCGTTCCCGTTTCATCTAACTAAACCTTGTTGTTTGTCTTTAAGTGCTTCTGGAAATTTGAAGGTGCTATGTCCCTCCTTATGGCAGTAGTAACATGATTTGGGTTTGTAGAGCCTGCCTGAGGGTTTTTAATTGCCTCGTGAGAACTCGTTGTTGTTACTTCCTCCTGCTTGTGGTAGTTTAGTGGTGCGTTGCTGGCTCTTTGATTTTTGAGGCTAGCAATTTCTTTCTCCATGTCAACTATCTTTTTCTGCAATGTTGCTTGATTTGGAATTTCTTCTAACGTCCTTTCACGTCGTTTGCTATCACCTTTCTGAACGTCTAGAGCCTTCTGCATCACTTGATTTGCTTCCGCAAACCCGCTGATGTTGGAGAATCCTGGTTCTTTGACACGTATCTTGGCTTCCGCGGCTAGAAGTACGTGTTCCCACTTGGGGGTTTGCTACTTCCGTCTGGCCCCTTGGGTAACTGTTTTGGGTGACTAATGCTCGTTTGATATTCTTCTGGCTTGTTGGAGAGAATGCCGATAGGAACTGATAAGAGGCATCTTCCTTTGCTCATAGTTGTTTGTTCTCAATAAGGTATTGAAGGATGACCAAAAACTTTCCTAGATATGTTTTATATTCTTGGACAGTTGCTAATCCGCCCTTCTTTGATATTTTGTTGCTGAGATCAATTAGGTCCTGTTGGGTATTGAGAATGGTGTTGTCCCTTTCTCCTAGAGTTTCATCATGGCGGGTCGTAATATTTCCCAGTTGGCGTCATTGTATCTGTCAGCTTGCCACTATGTAAGAGACAAGCCAACATAGTAACAAAAGTAACAAAAATATATAACAAACAAAAATAACAAAACATACAACAAAATAATTAATAACTACTAAACTAATAACAATATTGTGAAAAGGAGTTCAGAAATGGATTCTACACTAAAATTAACCTAGGGTCACTCACCAAAATGACCCCTTAAATATAACTCCTTCTAGGACTTATACAATATAACAAAAACACTTATAACAAATAGATAAAATAACTACAAAAGACCTGTCACACATGTACAAAACCTTTGACACATGTAACAGGCCCCAGAGACGAAAATACTAATGACATCATAAGATCCACTAGCTCTGGGAAAGTGCCATACAAATGTGATCATCAATAAAGATCCTTTACTCACACGGATCTCCTACTGATCTAGCCCAGGGAAGATCCACCAAATGATCAACTCAATAGAATTGTTGATCCAAGATCAGTCCCCTGCTATATTCAAGCTTCCAGATTTCGTCCCCAAGGGTCTCTTAAGAATATTTAAAGACCCTTGAGTCCCCCCTTTTGAGGATTCCCCAGCTTTATCATTACCACTGAAAATTATCACTCAGCATTGTCCACTAGCTTATAGCCTTGTGTCCAACCTTGTGAACCTTCAGTATATTATTTAGCCCTCTTCCAGCGTCAACAGAACACTCACCATCATCACCAGCCACTTCTGTTACCCTGTCACCCCTTGGAGGATTTCTGTAACAAGAAATAGTGAGTATCTTTCTTGTTACCAATTCCTCCCCACCATATATCCTGGGCACAATAAACACCCCTGCTTGCAGGCCCCAGAAGATCAGGTTACAAGTCAAAACCACCCTGTTTACAGGTCCTGATTATTAGAGGGCACCCCAAAACACCCCTGCTTGCAGGCCCCTCTGGAATATTACATATTCCGCAAAATCCTCATTTTTATTATTATTTCCACGTCCCAAAAGGACTCTAAAATTCCCAAAACTCATAAAAAATATTATTTTATATTTTTTATAACCTTATCTATTTATTTTGCCGGCCGTGTAGCTAGAAGGTTCAGTCCTTGGCATCACGTAGCCTGACAATTGGGGGTCTGGCCGGGAATATTTTTTATCTTTTACCCAAAAGATAAAAACCCGCTTTTTTCCATTTCTGCCGTGTTTCTGCCGCGCGCGTCCAAAATTCAAAAACCTGTGAAACTGAACTAAGTTCCGTGATTCTTCTACTTTCCCATCTCCGAAGACGGAGGACATACCGCCAGTTCAAATCTCACCTTCTACCATTCACATCCCTCATACCTCACCCCGACCTCGAACAACACCAACCGCTCCACGCACCGCACTTCTCTAGCATCATAACATCCCCCATCGGTGAGTAAAAAAGGTTACTATAATTATAGCTCTCTACCAAAATAACCGATACTAACCTTCGATCGCATCTACTCACCTAGATAACCAAAACTACTCTCCACCAACTATACCTACCTCTCTGACCCGACTCTTTTATCCTGGAGATAAAAGAGACCCCTAAAGTTAAAAGGTGCGAACAAACTCGTCTCCTCTTTCTAGCTCATTCTCCACTACAACAAACTAACTATACGGCTTCTCTGCTCTAGTGACTCCCGCCGAGACAGCCCAGCTAGTTAAATACTGGATCGACCGACTAACACAGGAGAAGGAATCTTACATCGCATCGATCGAACCCTCTCCCTACGACCTATTACCTTACGAAGCTAAACTTTCGATCGCTCTCAGACGAATCGAAGAACAACAATCACTCGACCTCGAATACCAGATAGCGTTCAACAACTTAGTCCGTTCTCACGCCGCTACTAGACGCCAAAGATATCTGGAAAGAAGTAAGCCAGTCTCGCTGACCCTATAGCACCCTGAATCACTTTAGCTTACTCGAGATTCATTCTAGTGAATCATTCAGTAGTTGCCCCGTTCTTAACTTCAGCGAACGTTGGATCGCTCAACGTCAACACCATCCCATCCGTCAATCCCTCCCGCTTAGTACCCAACTACGCCAGTAAGGATAACGCCCCTTCCACTGACGGAGACGCTAACGAGGACTTTCTCGATTACGGTAAGTTCAGAGACCACTCGTCTAATAAGCCGTCACTGATTTGATTCATGAGTACCAGATCTCGAAGACCCGAGCTTGCAGGCCTCCTCCCAGCACCCACACGTCCCCGTAAAAGAAACGGCGAGCTTGACGAACGACAACGCAGTCCGAGCCCAAGTCGCGACAAACACGACGAGCGACCTAGCAGCCCGCGTCAAAGCCATGACGCTACCTCAGATCCAGAGAGTGGATCCACCGAACGACCACTCGACGGCGATGGAAGTCGATCATCAATCCCCGACCTCCTCGGGAGCTACCCCTTCACGCCCGAAAACCCTCAAGGAAGACGACTTAATCATCATCACCCACAAGGATCGACCCAACGACGAGATCTCCCTCCTCAACAAAGAAGACCAAGTCCGAGTGATGGTCAAGGACCACGTAGCCATACACGCCCGATTTCTCCAAGCCCAGAAAGACGACAACACGGCCGACATGAAAACTCTACTAACTCGAGCTCAAGAGAATCAGAAGAGTCTACAGAGACTGATTCCGAACCCCGAGATCGAATCCTACGTCAAAGGATGGAACCCGTGGGACGCCAAACGATTATTATTCCCTCCCCAGACGAAACGAGAAGGCAAACCGAAGTCTTCAGCCTACCGCCGCATGAAATACGACGACCAGGATACCTGGGCCGAGGTAGCGGACATCGCCTCGGCCGTCCGCAGTCTGTACAAAGCGACCAAGCGAGGATAGTGGATGACCCCTCCCTCTCTCATTATTGAAACACCTCTCTTCTATCCATTCCAATTATCTACCTTGATCACAATAGCCGAAGTCATGTAACTACTGTCCTTAAGAATATTGAAGAAATGCAATTAACTATGAAATGAAATAAAAATTTATCTATTCCAAGTCCCTCCGAGCCAAAATGTCCTTAGAACCAATGAAAGAATAATTGACTCCCTAGCTAAACTTAATGAGCTAGGATTGGTTAATATTAACACCAATGAGAGAATCAACAGTTCCTTAATCAAGAACAATGACTTAGGTTTGATTAATAACAACAAAGTGAAGTTCTCTGAATAACAGAATCACAGAGCTGGAAACAAATATTAACAATAAAATACAAAACAATGAAAAAACATTTAACAATAATTTAAAAGAAATGGAAGAAAATATTAACAACAATGTTGATCAGATGACTGCCATAATACAACAAGACATTATTGTTGAAAACCAAGTCAAAAGTCAAAAAGAATTTGATAAAATTAATAAATTAATTCAAGAACAAAACTCTGTTATTGTCCATCAAATGCAACAGTTGTTCCAAATGTTTTCTTCTGAAATGAATATGATGAAGAATGACATTAGGGACGTAAAAGTATCTTTAACACAGTTGAGTGACATGACAGAACACCAACATCCTTCCCCCAAACCAGTAAATAATCCTGGTGATGGTGGTGTCCCTCCTCTTCCTGAGGACTCTCCATCCAACTCATCAGCTGAGAACCCCAGAAATAATCCCTCTCCTTTTATTAAGTCAGATAACAGAGATATTAATAAATTATTACCCCCAGTAAAAGATTGGCCAAAATTCTCAGGATCAGGAGAACATGACCACATCACATTTATTAATTACATTGATCATATAGTAACTTCTTTCCAAACTACTGATGAAATAGTACTAGTCAGACTACCCAGATTATTCGAAGGATTAGCCTTAGACTGGTTCATTACTAAACAAGCAGCTATTGGGTTACAAGACTGGACAACCTGGAAGAAACTCATCCATGCTCAATTTGGAACTAGGATTTGGCGTAAAAAGATTAGGAAAGCCTTTGAAACAGACCAATTTGACCCCACCAAACATAATGCCCATGATTGGTGCCTTGTCCAAAAGAGAAGACTTGAATGTATCTATAAAAATTTAACGCAAGAAGACATGAATGAGAAAATCCTAGATAAATGTAGAGGACATCTCGAACATGCAGTCAGATGCAGAATGGACCTAGATACAGATCTGTCTAACTGGTAGCTACCATTGAAGAAGTAGTGGAAATGACAGGCATGAATAGGAAATTCAAAGATAAAACCTCTAATAATATCCCAGAAGGAGAGAAATCCAAAGAAATTAAGGATAAAAAAGAGGACTACCCTAAGAAAGCTCCCATTCCAGAATGCCACAACTGTAGGGAAAAGGGACACAAAAGACCAGATTGCCCCCATCCCAGGAGAAATATTAATAACATCAGTGCTGAAAGTGAAGAAGACCATATGATAACAATGTTTGTACTGAGTCAGAAAATGATGAAGATACTAGATCTCAATTTGAAATCATTCAGACCAATGGTATTATGGTTATTCAAGCTGATATAGGCAATGAGTAGAAATAAATGCCATCCAAGGAGATTCTAACCTACCTCTCATGGGATAACACCATGGAAGTAGGACATATTTCTGACGCCAAACTTATGACCAATAAACCTGCTCAAGGAATGAATTATACGTTAGGTAGAACTAGCTACACATTTGTGTTGTTCCAAAGAAAGGAAGTCAAAGTTCTCTTAGACATAGGTGCCTTCTGCTCATGCACCAGTAGTAATTTCTTAGATGAATATTACCCCAGACTGGAAGCATCACCTTCTTCCAGTACCCAAAGCCAAATTCAGCAGCTGTAGTACCACTATGAAGCCTATTGGTATCATCTCCAGGCCACTGGTATTTCCGCATGTCAAAGGTTCTATCAGACTCCTAGTTGAATTTGTTGTCTTTGAAGATGCTATATGTAATTACTTGATCCTAGGAAATGACACATTCTGCATGTATGGGATTGATTATCTTTCAGAGCAAAGACAGATGTTATACTATTGGAGGAGATTGGAAAAAGAAATTTCATATATGTAACATCAACTCTGTTATAGAAGACAAAGGATACACATCAAAACTTCAGCAAAAAGAACTGGAAGCCTTTGATAAAGAATACTTCAAACAAGCAGCAGTTAGTGATATCTTGTCAGATAATCAAAAACAAGAAGTATTACAAATATGCTGTGAGTATAAAGAAGCTTTCTGCACTACAGATGAGCCCATAGGTAACATCAAAGGACATGATATGAAACTTGAGCTGACTGTCCAACGCCCGTACCCTCCTCTACTCAGAAGACCCCCTTACCCTTCTAGCCCCAAATCTAGAGAAGCCTTAGAAACACACATAAAGGAACTCCTAGAGTTGAAGGTCATCCGTAAAGTAGGCCACAATGAACAAGTGGAAATCACCACTCCTGTTATGATAGCATGGCATAATGATAAATCCAGGATGGTAGGAGATTTTAGAGCCTTAAACAATTACACCAAGCCTGATTATTATCCCATCCCCAGGATTGATCATTCCTTGCATAACTTGTCTAAAGCCAAGTATATCCACTACCATGGACGTGCTCAAAGTTTTCACCAATCCCTATAGATCCTGATAGCAGACAATACCTGAGGATCATATGTCATCTAGGCATTTATGAGTATCTCAGAATGCCTTTTGGGATCAAGAATGCCCCTTCCCACTTCCAAAGAATGATGGACTCAATCTTTGGCTCTTACATAAGACAGAACTGGATGATGATATACATAGATGACATTATTATCTATTCAGATGACTGGGATACCCATAAAGAGAAGATAGCTTTGGTACTTGACAAAGCTGCCAAAGCAGGATTTAAAAATGTCTATGAAAAAGTGTAACTTTGGCTATGGAGAACTTAAAGCACTAGGCCACATAGTTTCAGGTTTGACTTTGGCAGTTGACCAAAACAAAGTAGCAGCAGTTTTAAAGAAAGATATGCCACAGAATAGGAAAGAAATTATGTCTTTCTTAGGATTCTGTAGTTATTATAGATCTCATATTCCTAAATTTGCTAATTTAGCAAAAATTTATATGAATTTGTAATAATGACACCCTGTTTGAAATGACATATGATAGAGTGATGATTTTGAGGAACTCAAAAGTTACTCACCACAGCCCCAGTCCTGGCCCAACCAGACTATAACTTACCCTTTATCCTCTACATAGATGCCTGTCTAGATGGTCTAGGAGCTGCTCTACATCAAGAATTTCTTATAAATGATATAAAAACAGAGAAACCAATAGTATTTATATCTAGACAAATAAAGAAATCCGAACAAAGATACGGGGCAAGCCAAATGGAATGCCTAGCATTAGTATGGGCGCTAGAGAAATTGCATTACTACTTAGAAGGTTCTACCTTTGTGGTTATCACAGATTGCACAGCAGTCAAGACTCTGGTCAACATGAAGAGTCCCAACAGACACATGCTCAGATGGCAGATAGCTATTCAACAATATAGAGGACAAATGACCATCATCCATAAAGAAGGCGCCAACATAAAAAGCAGATGGATTAAGCAGATGGGCTCTCCCCAACACACCTGACAACCCAGCCTATGACCCAGAAGATGATGATATCTTCCCTATATTAGGGATACATATATGTGACTTAGACGAGGCCTTCTATGAAATGGTTAGACAAAGCTACAATGCAGACTGTGAATTGCTTAAACTTATTAATATACTAAGCAATGATAACAGCTCCCCTGAACTAATAGCCAGCCTACCGGATACACTTTCTAAACACTACAAGGATGGACAATTTACCCTCTTAGAAGGACTACTGTATTTTAGGAATAGACATTATAGCATCCTTGTACTTACAGATGAAACCCAGATTAAGAATGTGTTACATGAGTGCCATGATATTGTTTCAGCTGGACATCTATCAGCAGAAAGAACAATAGAAAGAGTCAAACAAACAGCATGGTGGGTTGGATGGAAGAACCAAGTCCATCAGTATATATCAACCTGTGATACGTGCCAGAAATCTAACAAACAAACAGGTAAAAGATATGGCCTGCTCCAAGCTATCCAAGAACCCTCCACAAGATGGGAAATTATCAACATGGACTTTGTCACTGGGCTACCACCAGGAGGATCCTATTCATACAACTCAGTTCTAGTTGTAGTAGACAGATTCTCCAAAAGAGCTAGATTCATCCCTAACCACAAAGATGATACAGCCATGGAAGTAGCTATTCTCTTCTGGAACAGAATCATGGCTGATGTGGGTATACCCAAAATAATCATCAGTGACCGTGACCCTAAGTTCACTTCAGAATTCTGGAGGAATCTTCATGATATGCTAGGCACAAAGCTAGCCTTCTCCACAGCCTATCATCCCCAGACTGATGGCCTAGCTGAAAGGATGATCCAAACCCTTGAGGAAATGATCAGGAGATTCTGCTCCTTTGGATTAGAATTCAAGAATAAAGATGGTTACACTCATGATTGGGTCAGTTTACTTCCAGCTCTAGAAGTAGCATATAACAGTAGTAAACATTCCACCACCAAAGAAGCACCTTACATTCTTGAAAGAGGCTGGATCCCTAGACTCCCTAAGGATAACATCAACAATAAACTACCCAATGTCCACCCTACAGCTTTGGACTTCAAGAGCATGCTTGATATAACACATGCCCACGCCAACAGATGTGTACAAGAAGCAGTTGAGTATAATAAACAAAGGTGGGATAAAGGACATAGAGAACCTGAGTTCAAAATAGGTGATAAAATTCTATTATCTACTGTCAACTTTAATAACCTTGGAGGAAATAAGAAACTCAAACCTTCTTTTGTTGGACCTTTCACTATTGTCAAACTTCATGGGAAGAATGCCGTAGAAGTGATTCTCAGTGAAGAACTGTCCAGAAAACACCCAGTATTCCCAGTCAGCTTAGTCAAACCTTATGAAAATAGGCCAGAAGAAGAAGAAGTGACAAGACAACCATTGCCACTACTAGAGACACCTGAGAAAGAAAAATTTAAGGTACATAAAATCCTAAAAGAAAAGAAAGAAAGGATTAATGGAAAAGACACTAGACTATACCTGATTAGATGGAAAAATCAATCAGCAGACAAAGATGAATGGCTACCTGAAAATAACATCCCTGATGGAGCTATTCACTTAAGAAATTATAGAGCTAGCAAAAGGAATTAATATCTTTCATTCTGAGTCTAGAAGACTCATCTTAGGGGTAGGGAATGTCAGCTTGCCAATATGTAAGAGACAAGCCAACATAGTAACCAAAGTAACAAAAGATATATAACAAAATAATTCATAGTAACAAAAGTAACAAAACATATAACAAAATAATTAATAACTACCAAACTAATAACAATAGTGTAAAAAGGAGTTCAGAAATGGATTCTACACTAAAATCAACCTAGGGTCACTCACCAAAATGACCCCTCAAATGTAACTCCTTCTAGGACTTATACAATATAACAAAAAACACTTATAACAAATAAATAAAATAAAAGACCTGTTACATATGTACAAAACCTTTTACACATGTAACAGGCCCCAGAGACGAAAATACTAATGACATCATAAGATCTACCAGCTCTGGGAAAGTGCCATACAAATGTGATCATCAATAAAGATCCATCACTCACACGGATCTCCTACTGATCTGGCCCAGGGAAGATCTACTAGATGATCCACTCAATAGATTTGTTGATCCAAGATCAGTCCCCTGCTATATTCAAGCTTTCAGATTTCGTCTCCAAGGGTCTCTTAAGAATATTTAAAGACCCTTGAGTCCCCCCTTTTGAGGATTCCCCAGCTTTATGATTACCACTGAAAATTATCACTCAGCATTGTCCACTAGCTTATAGCCTTGTGTCCAACCTTGTGAACCTTCAGTACCTTATTTAGCCCTCTTCCAGCGTCAACAGAACACTCACCATCATCACCAGTCACTTCTGTTACCCTGTCACCCACTTTGGAGGATTTCTGTAACAAGAAATAGTGAGTATCTTTCTTGTTACCAATTCCTCCCCACCATATATCCTGGGCACAATAAACACCCCTGCTTGCAGGCCCCAGAAGATCAGGTTACAAGTCAAAACCACCCTGTTTACAGGTCCTGATTATTAGAGGGCACCCCAAAACACCCCTGCTTGCAGGCCCCTCTGGAATATTACATATTCCGCAAAATCCTCATTTTTATTATTATTTCCACGTCCCAAAAGGACTCTGAAATTCCCAAAACCCATAAAAAATATTATTTTATATTTTTTATAACCTTATCTATTTATTTTTGCCGGCCGTGTAGCTAGAAGGTTCAGTCCTTGGCATCACGTAGCCTGACACATGGTGTTAATTCATTGGCCCTTTGAATAAATCATATTGACCCCATTGCATTATATTAAATCAGGCAGAACCTAGATACCGCAAATGGAGCAAGACTATCTCTAGGTCACATGAGCTCTGGGATATTGCAGTCAATAGCACAAAGGTTGCTTACAACAACACTTCAAAGCTCTATGGAATTCAAGATAACATCAACAATGTGTTTGTGGAACAATGGAAGACCCTCCAACAGACCAAGCAGGCAGAGATTACCCGGTTAAAAAATAGGAATTTTGATAAACTTTTCAATCCATTCTTACTTTTGAAAGGTAAGAGTTTCCCATTTTACATATGAGTAAGTTTTCAATTACTCATGATCTGTGCAACATAAAGGATTTGATGGAAGAAAGGACAGCCCAGTTGAGACATTGCATGTTTTCTTGTTGGGTATTGTCAAATACTTGACTCAAGATTTTATGTCCAACCTCCAACCCAAACATCTGCCACAGCTCATTGCCTCATGGGATAGCTTTAACATTGACGCCCTCAACCTAGCAGAGTTAAATGGAAGATACTTTGTGAAACACTTCAAGAGTATTGTTGGAAAGCACTTCAAGATGGTGATACAAAAGGCCCCTTTTGTATTTTTCCAATTCATGGATGAGCCTCAGAAGTAGTTGTGGCTTTTTTTGTGCAATTTGGCCCCAATCATATACCAGACCACAATAACCAGGATGCACAAATATTTGGTAGAGCTCAATCAGAGAATAGGATTACTATTTCATCATGTTGTCCTCATGACTGGAAGGTGGGTGAACAAGCCCAAGTTTCACATGCTAGATCATTTGCCTCTTTCAATTGAGCACTTGGGAAATGCTAGTCTCTTTTCAACAGAGAAGTTTGAGAGCTTCAACTCCATATTGCAAAAAGCCTTGGTCCATTCAAATCATCATAGACCAGGTCATGACTTGGCTGTTACTTTTTCCAACTACAAAGCTATGCAAGCAATATTATCTGGAGGTTCTCTCTATCATCATCAACTCAATGGCTACTTTGAAGCATCCTCTAATGTCACCAATATGTTTCAGAAACCAACCATTTCACAAGCAATGGGTTACAAGAATCCCAACAAAACATTTATTTATCCCCACAGGACCAAGAAAAAGCTGTATACACCATCAAGAGTTTCAATAAAGATTTTCAATACCCACAATCCTCAGGTCACAATTTCCTAACTGTAAAATCAAACAAATTCACTCTCTTGTATTGGATAGCAAGAATAAGATTGAGAAGGAATCCTTTGTCCTGGTGAGTCAGGTATGCAATATTGTATATAGGTGGGGGGTCATGTTGCCACTGATCAAACTCTTCAACATAAAACTGATTGGCTTACCTTGTAGATGGAATCACCACAGGCTACCAAAGAACGCATTGGTCAGGTAAGGACCATATGGTATATCAAGGGTATCATTAAAAGTGAATATGTCATGGAAGTATTACCCCTTAAAGAAGATGGCATCTCTCCATTTTACCATATGAGGCGCTTTGTCTTCACCAAAACAACAGAAATCATCCATCCACACCAAATCAAGACCACATTAAACCTACAACACAACTGCCATGAAGGACATTGCCGCAAGATGATATCACCCAAGGCATCAAAACCAAACCAAGAAGGGAAAACGTTGGAGTACTGTATTAAACACACTGAGCTGAGAAGTTACATATTGAATACAAGTTCATTTCATTCCCCTGTTGAACACCGGCGTATGGCAAATATTCCTGTGACCACTCCAACCCCCACCCAAAGACTTGAAGCAGTTGAAATTGGTGTATCCAAGTGGCACTCGGAATCCAAAAAGTCCAGAAAACAACCAGCACATCAACCTCCTGACACTGAATCTGAATCTGATTCCTGCAAGCAAGGGGGTCATAGTGGTAGTGTATCTTTGGGAAGTAGTGTATCTTTAGGATCTAGCTTGCCTGGAATTGATAATGAAACTCTGAATCCTTCACACAAGGTGAGCCACCAAACTTCAACTCACAGCCATAAGAGGAAAAAAACCAGGGTTGCCAGCAAGAAGAAAACAGGGCAAAATGACATGACTAGAGCTACTCAAGGCCCCTATACAGTTCCAAACACCTCAACAGGCCACCCTCCCTCAGGAGTAGATTTCCCAACCTACAATGTGACAGACCCACCATCACAGATGAGTAACCTCAGAATCACCACTGATAGACAGCATCCTGCACCTGCAGGGAGGCAAATAATATTAACACCAGTTATTTCTTCTACCACAACTCAAAACTTGGGGCTTCATAATCTGAAGCCCCATTTATATACCCTTCCAACCACCTCAACAGGCCACCCTCCCTCAGGATTAGATTTCCCAACCTACAATGTGACAGACCCACCATCACAGATGAGGAACCTCAGAATCACCCCTGATAGACAGCATCCTGCAACTCCACGGAGGCAAATAATATCAACACCAGTTATTTCTCCTACCACAACTCAAAACTTGGGGCTTCATAATCTGAAGCCCCATGTATATACACTTCCAAGCACCTCAACAGGCCACTCTCACTTGGAAAACAGCTTTCCAACCAATTATGACAATACATCAACTGTACCCTCACAAAAAAATTACAGTAGCCACATTCAAACCCAAAATATGACTAGCATTTCACAAAACTGGAATAGTGTATCAATTTCATCTGCAGATGCTATCATCCATACAGCAGATAATTTTCACTTCAATCCTCCCACACATCAGGCTCCCACCAATCAAAATCAGAAAACTCTCAATTATCAAGAACATAGACCCAACCATCAGGATTCCAACAATCCTCTTATGAACTTATCACCAATGTCAAACACAGGTGCTACAATTCATGATTACCAAGAATTCTCCATTCCAAAAACTAGTCACAATTTCCATGAAAGTCAAACCTACTGTCAGGATTCCAACAATCCTCTTATGAACTTATCACCAATGTCAAACACAGGTGCTACAATTCATTATTACCAACACTTGCCCTTGAATCCTCCAACGTTCAGACCCTGGAACAACCTATGGTAAACAGACTACATATGAATTCCACCAACACAATATAACAAAACCTCCAGAACCCAGAAGCACCCTTACCCACATATTCCCAATGCAAGCAAGGGAATCAATTCTGCCCAAGGAGAATAAATCAACGACAGCCCCTCAAATGGTGTCTCACTCACTACCAAAGTGTAGAAAACCGCAAATATTACCACTCAAGCCAGCCAACAACAAAATTGAATTACTCCCAATATTTATACAAGAGTATGTGAAAACGCTTTACAATGTTGAACCAGATGGCCACTGTGGGTTTAAAGCAGCTGGAATATGTCTTGGTATGGGAGAGGAAGGATATATGGAAATAAGGAAGAGGTTGATGGCAGAGATTCAGAGCAGAAGAGCATTCTACCAAATGGATCCCACCATTGACCATGTTGATGATATGATTAGAGCACTAACAGTGACTCCTTCAGGACGCTGCAACAAGGACAAATGGATGTCAATGCCATCAATGGCCTCACCCCTGGCTAATGCATTTGAAACCGCAGTTTTCTTCTTCTCACCAGAAGCTTGTTACACTGCCTTCCCAGAATTCTGCCCGCCTGTCATAAAACCACCAATCATAATTGCACTGATGGGGAAGCACTTTTATGCTGTAGAAATGAAAAACCCAGATGGGTTCCCTGCACCAAGGATAGCAAGGAATATATTCTTACCACCATCAAATCAATGTCAGGCCTGGAGGCAAAGGTATCATGAATGTTTTTGGCTGATGGATAATATTACACAAGGGGGAGATCCAGTTCATCTGGACCTAACCTGACATCTGTTTACTACCAACCACACCAAGATTTTTAAGAATGGTGTGAACCATTTGATTTGAAGATTCCTGCACTTGATTAAATTCCTGTCTGCTCTTCATTAACCTTTTTAAACTTACTGAATCATGATCTTACTCATTGTACAATTACAGGCTTTCCTTTTCAGCCCCATTTCACCCTCATGCTCATTGTACAATTACAGCCTTTCCTTTTCAACCTCTTTTCACCCTCATGGTCATTCAAATATGTCTCAAAAAAAAAGAAACAAGGCAACAGAGCCCAAGCAATATGGTAATGAGTCATAATTGCTAGGCATTGTGTTTTGCACTTAAAGGCTAGAAAACACCTGATAGGCCAAAAAAAAACAATGCTCAAGTGTCATACTTGCTAGGCAATGTGCTTTGCATTTATCGGCTAGAGAACACAATATTGATTGATAGGATGAGTGGAAAAAAAAGAAATAAAGAAACAAGCCAACAGAGTGCAGTATGGGGAAAGGAACCGGCAAAGGGATCCAAAAAATATTGCAAGTCAGTCGGAGCTAGGCAATAATTGGATTGCGAGTCAGTCGGAGTTAGCTAAGAACTTTTCATAACGGATTAAACCCACATGTAATAATTGTACAGCCCCAAACGCAAACCCAAGACGTCTCAACTCAAGCTTGGTCACACCCTGGAACGCCGACCAATGGTGAAACTCGTGGCGATCCAGGACCTTCCAAATTTTGCAGTTGCGCCGCGGGATCTTGCAGAAGGTCAGGAATTCGGGCATCGACAGGTCATTCTCATCCGGCGGGGGTAAGCGGTTGCCAGTGCGGTTTAAGCTGGCCTGATCAGGAGGCGAGGTGGCAAGTTCGCCTTCCTCCTATGTAGTTCCTTGCGGCCATGTGTCAGTACACATACAATCTGAGATAAGCGGAGGGGGGCTCACCATATCTGAAGTGTTCACCATTGGTTCTGGTTCAGGCAGTGGCCTTGCCATGCGAAGATTGACTTGTAACCTCGCCATGCGTGACGAAGCTTGGGCCGCAGCAAGAAACTCGGGAAATCCCTCGTGCCCATAACCGAAGAACTTCCTCTCGTCGGTGAAGCTGGAATCTCTGTCAACACTGTCACAAACCCGATACATCCACTCAATTGCACATTTTTCTTCAGCTTCCTCAACGATGAGCCACACTGGGAGGTAGCGGCAGTGGATGTTGAGGTGGTTGCTGACCATTGTCTTGAAATGCTCAGCAGTCATGCCGTCGAGGTTGATTTCCATCTGAGGAATATGTTCCTTTGGGGTCAGCTTGTCAAACCCAATCTTGCCATACTCCAGGTTGCACGGGCGGTCAAGCAAAATTTGCTGGTTGGCGAGGAGGAGAAAGTCCAAGTGGATTTCTTGGGGGATGTTAGGGTGGGTTGGCTTGTCCGACATGTTGGTGTCAGATTCTTGTTTGATGACGGGCTCTTCGTGGGTCATGGCAGCCGGTGCTGTTTGGTGGCTTTAAGGATGGAGGCAACCTGATCGGTCCTTGACCGGCTTTGGTTGAAGACCACCAAACCAAGGTTGCCGACATCCCAACCGTGTGACTATGCATGAAGATCACAAGTTGAAACCAAGCTTGTGGATCTTTCAAAACAACCCAAGGCCTTGGCATGAGCATCAAAAGGCATGATACAGGCGGCCTCAGGCAGGCTATGGCCTTGGATCAATTTTCCTTGATCACATGTGCGATCTGCTCCATTGTGATCTGCATCCCAAGGAAGGGCGGCCAATATCTGGCGGCCGCTGTTGCGCCGTGCCGTCGTTGGTTGAGAGGCCCGGTTTGATTCATCCCACCGCAAATCAGCTGGCATCCTGACGGCCTTTGGGCTGTGACGTCCAGATGCCGCATTGGGGGAGCCTGCCAATATTTTGACGGGGGCACTGGGATGTCAAAACACCCGTGCCGTCAAACCTGGGGCAACCTGACAACCATCGGGCCTTGTTGTCAGAAGGCCGCGTGGTCGCACGGCAAGGAGTCCGTGTTGACAACGTGACGTCAAACCTGCAGCAACCTGACGACCATTGGGCCTTGTCGTCAGAAGGCCGCGTGGTCGCACGGCAAGGCGTCCGTGTCGACAACTTGACGGGGGGCACCTGTCAAAAAGTGCAACCGCGGTGTACAGTACAAGGTACTGTCTAGTGGCCGCCGCCGCTGTCAAGCCGTTAGGCTTGTCATGACGTCAGGGTGTATACACCACCGGGCCAATTCAAGGTGGGTCCGACAGTTGAGATGGACGATGGTGTTAGAGTTTGCGTGTGACACGTTTGTGAAATCTGTGTGCCCTAACCTTGTGACAGAGTGAATCTTGTATATAGCATTGTGCCGCAGTTGTAGATTAGCTTTATCAACCGGCGCGCGAGGCAAAGGCTCCCTTTCCTTAACCGTTTTGGGAGACCGGAACCGGACGCGACCGTAGCTAACCCGCCACCGCCGGGACTTCTGCAGGTGAGCAGCTAAGTAATGATAAACCGTTTTGGGAGACCGGAACCGGACGCGACCGTAGCTAACCCGCCACCGCCGGGACTTCTGCAGAGAGTAGCCCGTGTGTCTTCTTCACAGGTTAAAAGCCTTGCTACGACTGTCGTGCGTCTGAGTTTCGCGCCTCTCGATATCGGGTTAGCCATTGGATGTTTGGCATAGGAAGATTACCCTCAGA
This sequence comes from Puccinia coronata f. sp. avenae, assembly GCA_002873125.1. NCBI lineage: Eukaryota > Fungi > Basidiomycota > Pucciniomycetes > Pucciniales > Pucciniaceae > Puccinia > Puccinia coronata. The sequence continues at coordinate 64,424 of PGCI01000380.1, read as the reverse complement.
AGGATCATCGAACGAAAGGTCAGAATCACCAGAGGATTCAGATAACTCCGAAAGGTTTCACCAGGCCGAAATGGATCAAAATGCGGTTCAAGCCCTTCAGGCACAACTTGCCGAATTTCAGCGTACCCTTGCGACCCAGAATGAGATAATCGCCAATCTTACGGCACGCGCCAACGCAAACCAACAAAACCCCGCCCACCTCAACCGTGACTCCATGGCGGATTACTTGATGAAACAATTCATCAAGTCTCCCGTTACCATCTTCAGCCAGGAAAATCCTCGTAAGCCCACGCTTGCGTTCGACGGATCAAACTGGTCCGAATGGGAAAGTGCCATCAATCGCACACTCCAGCATGCCTTCCTCAGCGATAAGTCATTCATCGGCGACGAAGACCTCTTCTCAGTTATGAACCTTGTTCAAAATCAAGCCGTCACATCCCTCATGCGCAACACCTTGGACTCGGCTCTCTTATCCATTGTGGAGTCCGGCGAGGTTGCCTCATCAAAAGATCTCTTCGACCTCCTTAAATCAAAGTGCAAGCGCTCGGGTCGTCGACATAAGCTCATCCTTGTTGAGAAGATCCTCAGATTTGCCAGTGACCGCCAGCCAGCAAGTGAATCTTGGTTAGCCAGATTTTGCGGCATTATGTCTGAGATCGAGAGATCCAAAATCTCCGTCGACGAACTCGGCGGACTTCTCCTTCAATCATTGGCCTCTGCTCCGCCGGGTGCTGATCAGAAGAACTTCGAATATTTGATTGCGCAGCCACTCGACGACATGACCAATGTCCCAACCTTTGGTCAGGTCACCACCCTGATCCAATCCGCGTTGAGCAAAGTCAAAACTCCAGCTAACCTAGCTCCCGGATCCATACCCTCGGACGTCGAGATGTCTGTTCAGGCTATGCGACACACCCCTCGTTACACTGCACCCCACCGTCGCAATGATAACCCCTCGAACCCCAGTACCCCACCATCCAACTCTGGGAAATTCTCGCTGGAAAAGGCGTCTTTCTATCAAGGAAAACCCCCCACTGACTCGCTGAAAGCAAAACACGGCTGGTCATGTCTCTACTGCAGAGAGCTTGGCCATTGGTACGCGGATTGCAAATTGTACTGGCAGGACGTTCGTCACGGATTTGTCGAGGCACCTCCTCCGAATCACACAGACCAAGACTCCAAGTTCGTCCCAACTCCACGACAAGCACCGCCCGCCCACACCAACGGCAGACTCCGTAAGATCGAAATCCCAGAAGCCACAGATGGGACTGTCCTCCTCGACTCCGGATCCACCATCAACGTGAGTGGCGAATCGGCGTTCTTCACGCCCAAATCTCAGCTTGAATCCCCATTGCTGATCTCGTTGGCAATCTCCAAATACGTTGCTTCTATCAACTCCATTGGTAGTTTGAGGATCCCGACTCCGACAGGGTACATGGAGATTGAGGACGTCTATTTCTGCCCGGGAATCACAGGATCAATCCTCTCCACCGGACGACTTCTGTACGATGGGTGGAAGCTACGGCACGAGGGTACGGAGGCTTGGTTGACCAACCCAGTCGGTAACTCATTTTATCTAGACTTCAAGAATTTCTGTTGGACTGTTAAACTACAAGAACGTGCAATGATAAAGAGAGTTACCCAAAAACCATCCTACGACCCCTACCTGTGGCACGTCCGCCTTGGACATGTGTCTGAGAACATTGTGCGACGTTTCCTTCGTACTCATGCACCGGAAATAAAGCTTGACAACAAGCCTTTCTTCTGTGAGCAATGCGCAAAATCAAAGGCGCTAGATCTCAAGTCCAACGGCGTTGCTTCAGACCTCCCACGCGATAAACCCCTTGATCTGTGTATGACCAACGTTGCGGGACCCTTCAACATGGACATCAATGGATGTCGATTCCTTATTATCATGCGCGACCACGCGAGCACTTACACTTTCTGCGACATCATGACCAGTCGAAGTGAAGTTCCTGGAAAAATCATGAAATGGGTTCTCCACCTCAAAAATACTTGCGGTAAAACCCCCTCGTACCTACGATGCGATAACGCAGCCGAATACATTGGGGATCTCAAGGAAAAACTTGCTAAAGTCGGGACGACTCTTGCTCCGGTGTCGCCCTACCACCCACAGCAAAACGGAGAGGCGGAAAGATTCAATTGAACCGTTGGGGACATGGCACGCACCATGTTACATGCAGCCAGGCTCCCAAAAATCTATTGGAGCTTTGCCTATAAGACCGCGGCCTACATACACAACCGCATCCCGAACAAGCGTGTAGCGACATCGCCGCTGGAAGTGCTGTACAAGATACCGGCCTCGCCCAACACTCTATACCCATTTGGGGCCAGGGCAATTGTCACGTTACCCAAAGGCGACCGCGACAAACTAGATGAACGAGGTATCGACTGCTTCATGATTGGTTACCCTACCGCCGGGGCTGGATGGCTTTGTTACTCGCCAAGGCTTCGTCGCATAATCCACACCACCTCGGCAATCTTTCCCGACTTCCAAGCCCTCCAGGTGAAGAAAGACATCCGGAAGACAGACATCGACTTCATTGTAAACCAGATCAAGCTGGTACTCGGCGGTGAACCAACAGCCGAACTGGCAGCTGAAGAATTGAAGGCCATTGACAAACTACCCGTGGGCCCCGAGATGAACTTACCAAAGAACATCAAGGCGGCTTTGGGAGGCAAGGATGCGTCTGGCTGGAGGATTGCGGCGGAATACGAGATGGACAAGTTTCGGTCCCTAGGCGTGTGGGAACCCGTAAAACCCTACGACGGAGTGCGAGTACTAGGAGCTCGGTGGGTCTTCACCATTAAGAGACACCCGGATGGCTCCGTGGACAAGTTCAGAGCACGGTACGTCGCTAAGGGATTCAATCAAACACCCGGCGTCGACTGCAATGAGACGTATGCTCCCACTGCCTCCCTCAACACCCTCCGCATGCTCCTGTCCTTGGCACGCCAGCACCAATACCCCACTGCATCTTTTGACATCAGCTCCGCCTACCTGTACAGTCCCATCGAGGAAGAAGTCTACGTTCAACCTCCAATTGAACTCTTCCCGCAATGGAAAGGGAAAATCATGCGACTCAAGAAGGCTATGTACGGGACCAAGCAGGCTGCCCGATGCTGGTGGAAGTTTTTCAAAGAAAAAATGGAGGAAATTGGATTCGTGGTGTCTGAACTTGAACCCTCGTTGTTCATATGCCGCAAAGACAGCGACTTTGTGATCATCTGGCTTCACGTCGACGACGGCTTCGCAATGGCTTCGTCAAAATTGGTTTTGGAAGAGCTACACACGGCAATGGCAAGAGAAATGGAGGTTAAATGGACGGAGAAAGTGGAGAAGATTGTAGGGATCAATATTGAGGAGGTGGAAGGAAACGTGGAGATGCATCAGCATCGTTTGGTGGATCAGATACTCGACGGCTACTCACGCACCTACTACCCCAGAAGGAGTACGCTACCCGAGACGCAGCTAGAAACCAACACCGGAGATGCTGTAGATGAGACTAGCTACCGATCGACTCTTGGGTCGCTAATGTACTTATGTTCTGGAACGCGACCCGACCTCACATACTCAGTCAACCTCCTCGCCAGATACAGTGCAAAACCGTCTTCAGCACACTGGGAGGCTCTTGACATACTCGTTGGTTATCTCAAGCGAACGAGACACATGTCTCTGACGTTCAACGACGGAGGGGGCGAACTACAACTTTGGTCAGATGCAAACTGGGGAGGCGAGCATGAGCGATCTACGTCGGGCTACGTCATCAAACACAACGGCAATCCGATTGCGTGGGGGGCAAAGCGGCAGACTGTTGTAGCACTATCAACCTGCGCCGCCGAATACATCGCCCTATCTGATGGAAGCCAACAACTTGCTCAACTCAACAATCTCCTGATTGACATGCAACACATCGTCCCAATGCACATCTTCTGCGACAATGAGGCCGCCATTCTTATTGCAGGCGACAACGCATCAAAGAAGAAAACGCGCTACCTCATCCGTGCATTCTATTTCATTAATGACTTCATCAGACAATACGGCATCAAGATCAAGTGGACAAGCACTCAAGATCAAATTGCAGACATGTTCACCAAACGCCTCGGCCCAAACCTCATCGAGAAGGCACTTCAACACGTCAACCTCAAGACATCAACCACCGTCAAGCTCACAAACGTGGGAGGGAGTGTTAGAGTTTGCGTGTGACACGTTTGTGAAATCTGTGTGCCCTAACCTTGTGACAGAGTGAATCTTGTATATAGCATTGTGCCGCAGTTGTAGATTAGCTTTATCAACCGGCGCGCGAGGCAAAGGCTCCCTTTCCTTAACCGTTTTGGGAGACCGGAACCGGACGCGACCGTAGCTAACCCGCCACCGCCGGGACTTCTGCAGGTGAGCAGCTAAGTAATGATAAACCGTTTTGGGAGACCGGAACCGGACGCGACCGTAGCTAACCCGCCACCGCCGGGACTTCTGCAGAGAGTAGCCCGTGTGTCTTCTTCACAGATGGTCCAATGGTAGATTTTTGCAGGCGTACCTACGTGCGTCTACTGTTTTGAGGTCACCACCAAAAGCGGGCACCGGTGGATGATGGCTGGACCTACCGTCCTCCTCCAATCATCCAACAGAGCTCCGACCGCCTGCTACACCCACGTCAGCCCACCGTTTCTCCAAAACAGTGTTTGTGGGAGGGACCAATGTTGGTCCACTCTTATCTACAAATATCTAGCCTGAAAAAATGATCATGGATTCAATAGAGTCGGAACAATAAAGCAGTTGCTTGCAACAGATTCTCGAAAGGAAGTGTTGAGCACTACTCTTATAACCCACAGACGAGCAAAAATGAAACTAAGCTGGATGAAACAGCGGTTTAGATTTTAATATGTTACCGAGCATAAAAAAAACCTCGACGACAGTATTTCAGATTGACTCGTGGTGTAATCGCAGTGAAGATGTTCGCTGCAAAAACAGGCGCTCATCATGCCACTATGGTGTGGGCGGCCGGAATCGAACCGACATTTTCACGGGACCGAAGCGCGTTTCTTTCGGGGTATTCGTGGCCTCCGTCATGTACGGGCGGGGGGTCATCCGGTCCGGCACTGGCCCTTCCCAGTGCACCCGTCCTCGGTGTCTCGGCCCCCCGGCCACCGCGCCTCATTCTCCACAACGAGATTTCCTAACCATTAGAAGACGCCCACTTTATAGTCCGACACATCGCACACATCAATATACTGCTTCTTTCAATTACCACACTTCTGGCTGTCATGAAACCTGCCAACAGGTACAACAGGAGGCAACTCCACAGTCGTAGGGCCAAAAGAAAAAAAAGGGCATCATGAATGTATAAATTATAAGCAACACAAAAAAGAACGGTCAGAAAAGGGCCGTGTGCCGAATTAAAAAAACCATCCATGGAATGAATTACGCATTGTATGTATTCGCATATTTTTGTATCTAGACAACACAACGATAAAAAAAGGAATCAGAAAAAAAAAAAGAAAGCAGAGTCAAGGGGAAGAAGAAGGAGGAGCGGGGGGAGGGGTGGTAGATGTGGAGTGATTCGAGTGGATGAGCTTCATTCCCGAGATTTTTGACGTGATAGTGCTCGAGACGTTGTTCTTGAAGTTCAAGGCGCTGCTTGAAGACGCAGCGGTGGTCGTCGTCGTCATAACGGCAGGAGGCGGCGGAGGGGCTTGATTCAGGATATGGTTGCTCGTGGGAGGATGGCTTCGGGGGGGGGGGGTTCTAGTGGGACCAAATCGAGAAGGAGACGCTGGCGGTGGGTATGGTTGCTGGCCGAGGAACGATTGGGGCGGCTCCGATGGTCCGTGGTCAAACAGGCACGATGGAGAGTAGCGGGCGGAGAATCTGAAGAGCGGGGGCTATGTTTGGGGCGACATTTTTGAAGTTTCTGCTGTGCTGGAACCACGAGGTATGGCGGTCCGTCGTCGCCGGGCCACCCTTGCCCGTGGGACTCGTCCCGCCGGCCCCGCTCAGGGAGATGACAATCAACAACTTACTTGCAGCCAGCGCCGACGCATCCGCCCCGTACCCACTTGCCAGAGTTGTCCCTTCATTTTCCCGGTATTCGTCCAGCTGTTGCGCCAAAGATATATTTATGAAATTTTCCGTTCGTACAAGCTTGGGCACCTGATCTGTTGCTATCAACAAAAAAAGTCCAGTTCGTTGATTTGGGCAGTATATGCAGGCACGTATGTCGCCCAAAGAGCACTGAGCCCTGGCTACGGTTAAGTTTCGGCGATGTGGAAGTGCTTTTCGTTTGATTGACGCCCTCGCCACCTAGCTGATCACGTCGGCACAAATGCTACGGCCGATGGTGAGTTCCGAGGGCAAGATAGTTATTCAAGTTGAGGAGGGCGGTGGTGACCAGTTTCTCCTGGTGCAGTTTCATGGCAGTAGGGACGGACACGGGTAATTTTCTTCGTGGAGCTTGGGTAGGGCCGATTCCGACGGCAGACACCGGCGTCTGAACTCCTCGTGGACGTCGGTCCAGTAGTGCAAGTTTTCCTCGCAGATATCCGATCGAGACGTGAGTGATCGCGGAAGAGGGATCGGAGTGCAGGCTCACCCAGGACTAACTTAACACAAGCCCTCCTTCTTGGGAGGAGCCGGGACCCCCGCGGAGCGCCTCCCGAAGCTCCCGAAGGGACTAAAGTCATAAATTTGGCGTGAGCAGTTTTGCAGTTTTGGTGGCAACCACACTCATACCATTATTACGAGCCAACCAATTGAACATTTACCTCAAAATTGCAGCCATGAGTAGGCACTGATACTGCCATCAATCTATCAAAAATTCAGCATAGATTGGTGAGAAGGTTCTTTCTGAAAGTTGCATCAAAGATGGTAGTTTTTCATCTTTGGATGCATTAACCCACTAGGACCCGCTCAAATCTCCAACTTGGAGAAATGTATAATTCCCAAGGCTGTTTGCCTCACTGCCGGCATTAACCGGTCGAACACGGCTGCTCGAGCGGTGCTCGAACAGCCGTGTTCGACCGGTGGTCGGACGGACACTGTCCGACCGAAGCGAGAGCCAACTGGTCGGACAGATTTGTCCGACCGGTCCTGGCTGGTCCTGTGCAACCGGTCCCAGGAACTGATCGGACAGGCCTGTCCGACCCGCTGGCAGGTGCTTCGGTCGGACAGTGCCTGTCCAACCACCGGTCGAACACGGCTGTTCGAGCACCGCTCGAACTGCCGTGTTCGACCGGTTAATGCCGGCAGTGCCTCAATCATCCTTTTAGCTTATTTGTGTGAACCCTCTGCAATGAAGTATACCACCTGATTGTACTGTTCTCAAAGCAATTCATCTCCAAGGCCAAGTAATGTCAAATAAACTGACACGCCCAGGATCATATATTGAGGGATGATAGTCCTTGAGGTTTTTTTGTTTTGGCTTTGATTGCCTTTTTTATCACAATCAAAGATCTTCAAAAATTATAAAAAAAATATCAGGAGGTAGCCCTGAATAAGGGCTACACGCACGTGAAGAAATGAATTTTTTTGAAGAAAATGTGAAAGAGATATGAAGAGTACAAAAACAAAAAGGACTTTTTGAAGGCAAAATCCCTTCCTGCTCACGCCAGATTTGGGATTTAAGTCATAATTGCCCTCTACCAGGGGCCCTCTGGGCCTTCCAGAGGGGAATTAGTGAAGTTAGCGCCCAGGATGGCTTTTAGGTGCGCACTGTTGTGACCTAAGTCACATAGCCTACTTGGCTGCGGCTCAGCCCGGAGGTGAAGGTACTTCCCCTCTGGCTAGCCACACATGCAATACTATCCCGCTACCAACTTCTCACACTCCTATAGGTTATGAGCCCTTAAAGTTGTCTTGCCCCTGAATACCAGACATGTCTGAAGAAGCCCAAAGCAACATACCGGGCCAATCCCATTTTACCAACAAACTCATCCCGGTTTTCTTTTAGATTTATCATTTCAACAATCAATCCAACAAACAATCCCAGACCTCAGTTTTTTTTAAAAAAAAAACACTCTTCTCTTTATCAAATTCTCCAATCCTCAAGATCAATGGACCCATACACTCAAGGTGCATACGGCCAAATTCAATTGTTCCTTGCCAATTTGACCCTTGTTCTAGGATCCTCGTTAGGCGCAACTCCCTATGGATCCTCTGGTAGACATCTCCCCTTGTTCAATCAGATTGGTTTTCCACAACAGATCAATTCTGGCTGCAACCCTTGCGGAACTGTCCAACCCATTGATCTTGTGCGTGGAAGAACAAAAATCAGAGATGGCAACCTAACCATTTTCAATCAGCCCGTTGCCCCCCATCCATTCATACAAAAAATCCAAACTATCAACATCCAAAAGTTCAGGCGCTCCCTAGATCTGAAATCCAAAAGCCCATCTCAAAAAATTGTCAGCTAGATCATTACAAGACTCGGAATAGCGTTCAGGCAACAACTTGCATGATATCTGACAGCAATAGTCAATCTCGTGATTGCCAGCAGAGCAATGAACCTGTCCAAAACTTGTTGGAGGTCCCAGATAACTGCAAAGCTGTAAGTGAAGACAAGAATAGCGCAAGTTTACCAGACAATTGATCCAAGTGCTCTGCTGATAGCGTTGAGGATCCCAAGGAATCCTGCACATACAGTTAAAATACTATTTATCATGAAAAACAGCATGATTATTGATCCGATCTTGGTCTGGAGGCTTCAGAACCAATTAGTTATGAACCAGTCACGGAGCCAGAAATTTGCAATGATCACCCAGATGTTATCTTTGATATGGCGCAAACTGCCCAACCTCCAGAACAAAATCATGATGGCCATTCTCATCTTCTTGTCAAACTCAAACCTGTCCCTAGCAGCTTCCAGCCAGTTCCAATTCCCCATCAGGACGCCCAACCTCCCTACCAGCGTTATTCATCTCCGTACCCACCTTTTATGCCCTTCTACCCTTACAACCCAACTCAATCACCTTGTCAAGCCAATCCTAGATCCCTTCAACTTACCAGCAAGGAAAATTGTGTTACAATCCCCCCTTGTGTCCCACCCAATCCTGCTGAACACTTGGATCAACCATCTTCTTTTACTCCTGCTCCACCAGTACCTGCTCCATTGTTCCATTTTCCTGTTTTTCCTGTTCCACCGACTTCTTTTCATCATCCTTACCCACGGCCAACAACCTTCCATTATCATTACCCACATCCAGAAACTCCCCATCATCCACATCCCCTTCCTTGTCCACCATCCCCAGATGTAGTCAATAACAACATTAATCACAACCAGCAAAGCAATTTTAATGGTGTCATCAACAACTTACTACAAGACTACACTGAACTCCGCCTAGGAGACCTCAATATAGAACCAAACATACCTTATCCTGATCATCAAGACTACAACATAGATGAATATTAGCAACAACATTATGAGTACAAAGATCATCAAGACACCCCAAATGATCAATTTGACTATCACCAACACCGCAACTGCTGCGCCACGCTACAAAAAGCGGTAAAATAGCGTAGCACAGCGGCCGTCCGCTTTTCCTGGTGGCAAATAGCAATAGCGGCAGCGACCAATTGCTACTTGCAGCGCCAGTGCAGCGGAAAACCCGCTACGCGTAATTTGACCTCTGCGTAGCAGAGCAATTTTTTCCCGCTTTTGCTACAGAATAGTGCAACGGGAGCAGGAAAGCGGCTCGCTGGGCTTTTTGCCACTTTTAGCGGGTTATTCTGCTTTTTTAGCGGAAATTCTTGCTGTTTGAGAGGAAATTCGTCCTACTTCAGCGGAGTTTTCCACTGTTTGAGCGGAATTTCCTGCGAATTCAGCTGGAAAAGACTGCGCTAATTCAGCGCTCAGCGCAGCAAAGTTCACAGTATTTTAGCGGTCAGCGTAGGGGGACACCCGCTACGGGCTGCTGAAAAAAGCTTTCTAATATCCTCAAGTTTTTTTTTCTCAGAGCAATTAGAAAAAAGCGCAGCGGCGGAACCACTGCCAGAAGCGCTAGCAAAGTGGGTGTAAATCCGCTAAGCTTTTGCTGCGCTGCCGCTATGTGCAGCGTAGCTCTTGCATTGTTACTATCACCAAGATGACTCTGCTGATTATGGTAATGGTGGAGATGAATTTAACTATGATAATGAAGGTCATAACTATGATGATGGAGGTTACGACTATGATAAAAATGACTAGCTTCTCAATTTTGCTTCAGTTTTTTTTTAATTCTTTCCGCTTTTTCTGACTACTGTCCTTCATTTTTTATGTAGTTGAAGCCCCAGCCAGGTTTCTTATAGCCTTGCCGAGGGGATGGGTGTTGTGACCTAGGTCACATAGCCCACTTGGCTGCAGCTCATCTCAAGGGTGAAGGTACTTCCCCTCCAGCTAGCCACACATGTCATACTATCCCTCCACCAACTGCTCACACTCCAACATGCCCTCAACCAGAATTCATTGCGCACGCAGCTTCAGAAATGCAACATCTCATTCCGATGCTCATACTGAAATCCTGTAGTGATGCTCATGCAGCCTAGCCAAAAACCTTGGAATCTACAGGCATAAGGGCACCAAAGTACCCTTATAAGGGTACCCAGATGATGCTCCAAAGCAAGGGTTCAACACTCTTCCTTATATCCATCCCAAAAAAAAAAAGGCAAGATGAAGGAAAGCTCAATGAAATGAATTCATAATTTATCAAGCAGAAAAAATCCTTTTCAACAGCACTTTGTTAAGTCAGTTGAAGGTTGCGTCTGTGAGATCCATTTATGGATTGCTTTTATTGAAACAGCTTTCCACCATTTTCCCTTGAAAGGATGAATTCCCTCTTTTCAATGTTTCTTCATGAGCTTACTACAATTTGAAGATGTTTTTCAATCCAAAAGTCACTTGGAAGTTTTTTACCGTCACTATTATTCCTACCACTGAAATGAGCCAACCAATTCACAAATGTGCAAAAAAAAAAAAAAAGCTGCACCTTTTTTGTGAATGTGGGGTATTATTGAAGATCTGATCTGATAATCACTGTTGAACACCTCCTTGATCCTCCTCTTTTAATTCCAATGAGTTCATTGGCCACTGACACTCCTTTCAGGTTTCACCACATCAATATCAGACAACTTTCTTAATAATAAAAAGGATGTGATCCCCTCCGCAAAGCCACTAAGAGACCAGAGATTTGGAAAACCCAATCTTAATCAGATTTATGTGTGTTTTACCCTCCGGCCTAAATTTGGTTTTATTCCACTACAACAGAGGCTTTTCCTCTTGGATGTGCAGCGGGGTATAAGGAATTTTTTCCAAAAACTGAAAAGCTGAGGCTCTGATCACCCAATCCAGAAAATCAAGTGGTGCTTTTATTAATATTACTCAAATAAATAGTGTAACTATGGTTAAAGAAATAAGAGAAGATATTTTTTGAGGCCTTTTGGAAAATAGGAAACAAAATTGTTGTGATTAAGAGAAGATTACTGATCAATTTTTAATATATTAAAAGATCAGCAGGTGCAGATCTTAGGAAGGCCTAGCTATCTACAAGGCTGAGAGCTTCAGAAATGAATGCAAACTGAAACTTTTTCTGTTCATTCATATTGAGGAGTTCAGTTTGGAATAATGGATGACTCAACCAACACACTGATTAATTGGCTTCTCACGTAAAACTTGGGTTTGAACATGCTTTGAGGACATTAGCTGGTGTAATTTTCTACGGAGCACAACAAAATTGGAGTTCTCAGTATGTTAGTTGACCTATTTAGGAAGAAGGAAACAGCCTACAGTAGATGGTGAGCAACAAAATGATGCTCAAACCTCATTATGGGCAACTTTGCATACATATCTAGTAACACTGCCTTGCCTTTCAGTCCCAGCCATGAAAAATATCAAATAATTTAAATCATGTTAGTTTCCTGTTTCTTTTACTCATTTTCATTTTTGCATCTTACTTACCACTTTTGAAACCTCCCTGTGGTATTTTCCCTTTTCCGTAATAACCAACGTATTGTTCAAAAGCTACAACATTGTATGGATATTTCAGCATGGTTGGTCATGTGTCTCTTGCTGACAAGGGGTATCAAGAGAGCTTTGGGTTTAGCTCCTCCCTATCTCTTGTCAATTCTTCCTTTGTGAAGGGGAACTAACTCACCAGGAGGGTTGCAGCCTGCTCCAAGGGGGGGTCACAGCCTGCCCAGGGAGCTGGGAGAGACCTTCTGTCCAATAGGTTCACAACGTGCTTGGTGAGCAGGTTGTGATGAGTTGCATGTTGTTTGCTTTATGGACAGAGCTACAGCAAAGCTTCTTGATGTCCCTTGTCAGCAAGTGACACAGCTTTTTTTGTGGTGTTTGAACCCTTCCTCCAATACCGTTGACAAACCCAGAAGAACCGTCAAGGATATGATTAAATTAATGCTAGAGACAAAGCATCAAGTTTAGAATCCTATCTTCTTCTTGACACCAGTTTTTGAGTCCAGAGGATATTTATGAGAATCTAAAGCTGTGTGATAATAGGCAATGAGTCTCTTTATTGAAAATCTTAACGCAGCCAGTAGTGGTAGAAACTAATAGACAAGGACAGATTATGAGAGAAGCAAAATAAAGCTTTAGACACCATACGGTGTGTGGGGTGTCAGCGAGGGTAGGAAAAGGGGCGGGAGCAGTTAGGTCAAACCTTGAGACACCATACGGTGTGTGGGGTGTCAGCGAGGGCAGGAACAGGGGCAGGAGCAGTTAGGTCAAACCTGTGGGTAGAACGATAAGGAGGAAAACAGGATGAGATATATTTCATAGGAAGAATAAGAAGTGGAGAACATAGATGAGAAAGAAAAGAAAAGACAGAGATAATGACCTTTAGACACCATATGGTGTGTGGGGTGTCAGCAAGGGTAGGAACAGGGGCGGGAGCAGTTAGGTCGAACCTGAGGGTAGAACAATAAGGAGGAAAACAGGATGAGAAAAAGAAAAAAGGCGAGACAGAACACAGGCGCGCGGACTAGACTAGGTACAAGAACTATCACACAGGGTTCCCCAACATGTCACACTTTTCTTTCTCTCACACACAGCCTCACTTATTATTCTTCTGATAACTTGCATTGTTGTCCCATGAGTTTGGTTTGATGTAAGGTCGTCTTTCCTTTGGTGAGATTTTTTGTTAATAAATTGGCTTGCATCTTGTTGGTTTGAAGATATTTGAGAGTTATAAGCTTGGATTTGACATGGTCTTGGATGAAATGATAGCGGAAGTTGATTTGACGGGTACCATGGTGGTAGATGGGGTTGGAGGCGATGGCAATCACACTTTGATTGTCGGTACAGAGAGTGAGATTTGGTAGTATGTGAAGTTCTTCCAGAACATTCATACACCACAATAGGTCTTGAGACAAGTCGGATAGGGAGACGTATTCCCCTTCAGCTGAGGAAAGTGCGACAGATTGTTGCTTGTGACTACGCCACCCAACCATACCGTGGAAATAGATGATGGGCGGAGTAGGAGTTCCACGACTTTGACCTGTTCCAGTCAGAGTCCGAGAAACCAATAAGCTTGTTTGGATCCTGTTTGAGATTGTTTTGGCCAAGAATGAGGTGTTGATCTTTGGTAGCACTGATGTATCAAAGAGTGTGTTGCGCTGCTTTGTAGTGCGCCTCCCAAGGGTCCTCTAAAAATTGAGATAAGAATCTTAAGGCAAACGCCAGATCAGGCCAAGTGCATTGTACTAGCCACTGGATGAGGCCAACCACCCGTTGGTAGTTGAATGGAGGGGTAGCAGGTTTGTCGGAGGGGACAGTTTTGAGCTGTTTCCAGTTGGACGGCAGAGGAATCATAGTTGATCAATCATTTGAGATGTTGAACTCTTCTAGCATTTTCTTGATGTATTTATCTTGGACCAGCGCTATGGAGCCTCCAAGCTGATTTATTCTGATGCCAAGAGCGTATTTGGCTATTCCCAAATCTTCCATGTCAAAGATGGCTGATATCTTCTCCTTGAACAGTTCGGGCCATGATCCCCCAAAGAGAAGGTCGTCAACATGAACAAACAGAAAAAACGGTTTGGACTCATTGGCAGATACGTATAGGCAAGGATCGGAGTAGGTGGGTTTAAGCCCGATGGATTTCAGGGCGGCGGTGAAAGCCTTCTGCCAGCAGCAGGGGCTTTTTTTGAGACCATAGAGCGCTTTGTGGAGCTTAAGCACAGTCTTGGGAGGGGCGTTTAGTCCGAGAGGTGCGTGGATGTATAGGTCTTCTTCTGGGGTACCATTCAAGAAAGCGCACCGGACGTCCATTTGGTGGACCTCGAAGTGATTTAAAGCGCATATTGTAAGCATGATTCTCAGCAAGGTAAGTCGTCCAGTTGGAGAAAATACATCTTGATAATCGATGCCTTCCCTTTGATTGAAACCCCGGACGCACATTCTGGCCTTGTATTTGGTCAGGTTTCCATCTTGATCAGTTTTCTTCTTGAAAACCCAAGTGGTAGTGAGAGGACGGATGTCTTTTCCGGAGACATTGTCTACAGACCAGACTTCTAGCCGGTCCATGTTGCCGAGCTCATTTGAGATGGCGCCTTCCCAGTTCTCACTGTCAAAAGACGTAACTGCTTGATGGTAAGTTTTTGGGTCATCGTGCGAGAGGATTGCAGCATTTGCCGAGTGAGGAGTGCGTCGGCCAGACTCTATGATGTTAGCTTGGTCAATGTTGCTGCGGATTTCCTGGCTTGCTGGTTCGTCCGCCGGGACTCACGCATAGAATCTAGCGGAGTGATGAGAGAGTTGGTTGTCGGCATTTAACATCTTGGCAACATCCTGGTCAGAGTCGGATTGGTTGGAGGTGGGGTTTTGGTCCTCAAACTCTTGAAAGCGATTTGGTTTGTCTTGATTATCGGCAATGTCGGAGTTTTTACGTTGAGGAGATGATGGAGGAGATTCAGGGAGTGAGGAGGTGGGGGATTTGGAGGATGAGATGAACAATAAGTCAATTTCCTCATCGCGATTTTGGACATCCAAGGTTTGGGAGGCGGGAAAAACATGGTCATTAAACTTGACATGGTGTGTGATGTGGACATTACCTGTTTCCTCATCTAGCACCCGGAACGACCTATGTCCCTCCCCGTACCCCAGGAAGATCCCAACTGCTCCACGGCTCCTGAACTTCCCTGCTGACCTGTTAAGCAAATAAATGGCTTGGCAACCAATGGGGTGAAGGTAAGTAAGGTTGGGTGGTTTCCCAAACCACATTTTGGAGGGAGACAAGAAGTTGATGGATTTACAGGGAGAAATATTTTCAAGGTAAACGCCACAGTTCACCGCTTCTGCCCAAAAACTGAGGCCTAGACCCGAGTCTTTGAGGATGCAACGGGCCTTTTCGACAGTGGTCCTGTTGCCTCATTCAGCAAATGGGTTGTTTTTGGGGTGGTAAGGGGCAGTGGTAAGGTGAGCAATTCCCTTGGACGCATAGTATGATTGGAGGGAGCAATTCTTGAATTCCGTGCCATTGTCTGTCACGAGATGGCAGATCTTCTCTTTAGATTTGTTTTTGATGAAGGAGAGGAGCTCCCGCATGATAGCGGCACGCCCAAAGGGCGTGCGCACGCCCCCCCAAACGCCTAAAAAAAAGGGCGTGCGGGGGCTGCACGCCTTCACAACCAGGCGTGCAAACCCCCACACGCCCTCCCCTGCATGCCGCACGCCGTCTGCACGCCTACAAATGGTGTGAGGACGGCCGGCTTGGCGTGCGGCCCCGCCGGCCAGGCGTGCTGGCCATGCACGCCTGTCGGGAGGGCGTGCAGGCCTTGCATGCCCTCCGGACAGGCGTGCATGGCCGGCACGCCTGTCCGGCCAGGCTCACGTAAGCCTCTCAAATCGAGAGGCTTATGTGAGCCCCTTGGTGCCCTTATAAGGGTACCGTTTGGTACCCTTATAAGGGTACCGTTTGGTACCCTTATAAGGGTACCGTTTGGTAACCTTATAAGGGTACCGTTTGGTACCCTTATAAGGGTACCGTTTGGTACCCTTATAAGGGTACCGTTTGGTACCCTTATAGGGTACCGTTTGGTACCTTATAGGTACCGTTTGGTACCCTTATAAGGGTACCGTTTGGTACCCTTATAAGGGTACCGTTTGGTACCCTTATAAGGGTACCGTTTGGTACCCTTATAAGGGTACCGTTTGGTACCCTTATAAGGGTACCGTTTGGTACCCTTATAAGGGTACCGTTTGGTACCCTTATAAGGGTACCGTTTGGTACCCTTATAAGGGTACAACGGTACCCTTATAAGGGTACCGTTTGGTACCCTTATAAGGGTACCGTTTGGTACCCTTATAAGGGTACCGTTTGGTACCCTTATAAGGGTACCGTTTGGTACCCTTATAAGGGTACCGTTTGGTACCCTTATAAGGGTACCGTTTGGTACCCTTATAAGGGTACCGTTTGGTACCCTTATAAGGGTACCGTTTGGTACCCTTATAAGGGTACCGTTTGGTACCCTTATAAGGGTACCGTTTGGTACCCTTATAAGGGTACCGTTTGGTACCCTTATAAGGGTACCGTTTGGTACCCTTATAAGGGTACCGTTTGGTACCCTTATAAGGGTACCGTTTGGTACCCTTATAAGGGTACCGTTTGGTACCCTTATAAGGGTACCGTTTGGTACCCTTATAAGGGTACCGTTTGGTACCCTTATAAGGGTACCGTTTGGTACCCTTATAAGGGTACCGTTTGGTACCCTTATAAGGGTACCGTTTGGTACCCTTATAAGGGTACCGTTTGGTACCCTTATATAGGTACCGTTTGGTACCCTTATAACACTGCCAAAACAATTGTATCGGATGTCTACATCCGCGGTAACCTCGGACGGTTTTAAACAATGTTACATCGGCACGAGTGTCCGATGTAACTGTCTTCCGATGTTACATTGGCGGCGGCAGATATTACATCGCCAGGGTCCAATATGACATGGCCCACGGACGATGGTACATTGCCGGCTACCCCACCGACGCAACCCGTTGGCTGATGTTGGGTCGACCGGGGTGTGAACTGGCGCAACGGCCCCCCGACTCAACATCAGCCCAGGCTGACATTGCATCAGGCATCACCAACAGAATGCTTGACTCAAAATCGACTGGCACTGTTTTTGGATCGACACTTGCGACAGTTCACCGGCATGGGTTGATGCAACCTCGGCGTTGTTCGACACAACACCGGTTTCGCTTGATAGAAACCCACCCCTGCTCGATACAGCATTGGTCTCCATCAATGCAATCTTGACCATTGTCGATGCAACATTGGTCAGAGGATCCAATGCAATCTCAAAACTAATCACCCTACCGCGGCCCTCAAGACCGAGCCCAACCATATGCACAACTTCCGCCAATCTGAATAGACTGGCGAGTCTCTCTCTTACAGCTACCACCATGCAGCCATCAAGGCCTTCTCAACTAATCACTGCCAAAGTGGTTTGCTTTAATCCTAGCTTTGTTTGACGGGACTGTGGCATTTTGTCCTGTTTTAATTAATCCAAGCCTCAATTGTTTGGTAATGCGGACGAGCTTGATGAAAAGGCCCAGAAACTCATCAACTTCTCAAACCGTGGTGCCCCTGAAATAGGTCTACCAGAGGAGTGCAACAATCTTGCCCCGTCCTTCTTCTTTTCCTCTGCAGCGACGGCGGCGGAGGCGGCGGGAGGCACGGCAGGCAAGCCGCGCCGACCAGCAATTGCGTGGGTTTGGATGGACGGCGCGGGCGGCAGCGTGGCCCCCTCGAGGGGCAGCTTCGTGGGCGGCGGGGCTTCTCTCTCCAAAATGATCTGTGAGCGGCGGTTGGTATCCTGCAGGCCAAACGCGCGCGGCTCCTGGGAACGCGAGCCGGAGAGCTGCCGAGTAAGGCTTGAGTTGCGGCTGAGCAAGCCCGTGATAGAGTACTGGGACGAATGGCTTGTGTTCTTGGGCCTGATGGACAGCCCCCGTGTCGAGATGAGCAAGCTGCTGCTACTGGTCCCCGGTGCCGCCTCCTCCTCCATCTTGTTTTCTAGCGGTGTCTTGCGTGGGCTCAGGATCCCCGCCCCGTCGGCGGCCGTCAGCTTGGCCCACTGCCCCACCACCGAGCTCACTCGCCCCCTGCGCCCGCCTCGGATCGACTTGTACTCTCCGCTCGTCAACGGGATCGGCGTGTCTTCATCAAACGACATGCTCTTCATACTCTCTTCCGGTTGCAGGGATGAGCAGTTGATTCGCAGGCCACAAAACGGAGTCGGGAAGCGTTGGGGGCGGGACAACAAGCCAGAAGAACAGGTTGTCATCAAGACAGGAGCTTGAGGGATGTCTGTCAGGACAAGGCGGGGCAATGGCAGAGGAGCAAGGTCTACGGAAGGGGCGGCTGCGGCAGGAGAGCGGCGCGGGCTCGGCTTGGGTCCTTAGCCAGAGCTGTGCTGCTCTTGGCTTTGGACAACCCGCTTATCATTTTTCCCTCGCCGTCAGGCGCCAAATTAAACCCACTTTGACATCAGTTAAATATGCTTTCTTGTAGAACTTATTGGCGACGGCAAGATAAATTTGAGAGGAAGTTTTGGTAGCGGTGAACTGAACCAAGCCATTGTAGGCACTTGAGCGGACTGAGCCGCCAAGATGGATAAGATTTATCTACTAGCAATCGCATGGCCAAGCCGGGAGGACAGATGAAGATGATATTCTACTGAGAGGAAGAGAGAGCATCAGGTAGTCTTGGTTTTGAGATGTATTTACCCTACGATAGAATAGAGAGAATAATTTGTTAAGAAATATGTATATGTTCAAGATAAGCAAGGAAGGAATGGATCAGGGATGTGGGGAGCAAAGCGAGTGTGCCTACCATCCGGCCCAAATGGCATGAACACCAGTGATGTTTTGAGAGTAGATGAGTATGAGATGTGGGTATGGAGCTGGAAGATTGTGGTAGGGGAAGTTGAACACACGGATAGGGAATCAGATCTGGATGTGTCATTGGGTCCGCCTGGTGTAGATTTGGGACTAGCAGTGAATGAGTTGAGGTGACGGGATCAGATTGGTCATTGACAGCATCTTGGCCCTGGTCATCATCATAAGACAATGTTGGCTTCAAGATTGGATGAAAGTTCGTTGGTTCTCCGGCGTCTGTACCAAGATCTATCACAAGGTAACTGTCTTGCTCGGGGCTTGATAGCGGCAGGCCCAAAGGGCGTGCGCACGCCCCCCCAAACGCCTAAAAAAAAAGGCGTGCGGGGGCTGCACGCCTTTTTTTTAGGCGTGCAATCTCCCGCACGCCATCCCCCGCATGCCGCATGCCATGTGCACGCCTACAATAGGTGTGCACATGGCGAGCAGGCGTGCAGGCGTGCCAGACAGGCGTGCAGAGCCTGCACGCCTGTCTGGAAGGCGTGCAAAGCCTGCACGCCCTTTGGACAGGCGTGCAGGCTTTGCACGCCTGTGGCTCACGTAAGCCTCTCGATTCGAGAGGCTTACGTGAGCCGCGGTACCCTTATAAGGGTACTTCGCGTACCCTTATAAGGGTACCCGTACCCTTATAAGGGTACTTCGCGTACCCTTATAAGGGTACCCGTACCCTTATAAGGGTACCCGTACCCTTATAAGGGTACTTCGCGTACCCTTATAAGGGTACTTCGCGTACCCTTATAAAGGTACGGGTACCCTTATAAGGGTACGCGAAGTACCCTTATAAGGGTACTTTGCGTACCCTTATAAGGGTACCCGTACCCTTATAAGGGTACGCGAAGTACCCTTATAAGGGTACTTCGCGTACCCTTATAAGGGTACCCGTACCTTTATAAGGGTACGCAAAGTACCCTTATAAGGGTACCCGTACCCTTATAAGGGTACGCGAAGTACCCTTATAAGGGTACTTCGTACCCTTATCGCCGGGCTCACGTCAGCCTCTCGATTCGAGAGGCTTACGTGAGCCGCGCGATCGGGACTACGTACACCGTAGCTCCAATCGCGCGGCTCACGTAAGCCTCTCGATTCGAGAGGCTTACGTGAGCCACGCAATCGGGACTACGTACACCGTAGCTCCAATCGCGCGGCTCACGTAAGCCTCTCGAATCGAGAGGCTTACGTGAGCCAGCCCAGGTCAGTTCCGCTGGAACTGACCTGGGCGCGGGTACCGAAACCCGCCACCAACCACACACACCCGAGCCCACGCACTGCACCCCCACTCAACGGACCCACCACCGCGGTAAGCCCCCCCCAGGCCCCACTTTTGGGCAAAAAGGGGCCTCCTGGGCCCCTTTTTGCCCAAAAAAAGCCCACCCAGGGCCTTGTGTTGGTCCAAAAGGGGCCTGAAGGGCCCCTTTTGGACCAACAGAAGGCCCTGGGTGGGTTTTTTTTGGGCAAAAAGGGGCCCAGGAGGCCCCTTTTTGCCCAAAAAAAACCCACCCAGGGCCTTTTCTTGGTCCAAAAGGGGCCTGAAGGGCCCCTTTTGGCCCAAGAAAAGGCCTCATCAGACCCCCAGGCCCCACATCAAGCCCAACAGGGGTGGGCCTTTTGTTGGTCCAAAAGGGGCCTGAAGGGCCCCTTTTTGGCCCAACAAAAGGCCTCATCCGACCCCCAGCCCCCACATCAAGCCCAAAAGGGGCCTGCCAAGCCCCATTTGGGCTAATTACAAGCTCCGCAGCCCTAAAGGGGCATGCTTGGCCCCTCTTGGCCTTAAAAAAGGCTCCAGAAACATCCCTCCAAGCCACCCAAAAAAAGGCAAAAAGGGGCTAGCCCCCTCAATTAAATAAAATCCCCAAAGGGGTTTTTGAAGGAAAATCATGCAGCAAATGGCCATGATGAACATATACTTAAAAACAATAATAAGGTGTTCAAACAACAACAAATAAAATCACCACATATTTTCAACTTTTGTCCCAACAACCTGGCTGCACATTGAACTGACGTAACTCATTTGGATTTCAAAATAGATTGCAATCAATCACTTGATAAAAAATACTCCCTACAGCCACAATGGTGATGTCATCCGACGAATGTAAGATACTTTCTCCCACAATTTATGTTCCAAAAAAATCATCTGATTCATTTTCCTCTTTCTGCAATTCCAGTGCTTGCACTCTGGGAAAACCTTCACCAACTATCACTTAACGATTATTGGAATACGGAAGAAAGAAACCTCCTTTCTCAAGTGGGAGAAAGGCTCAAGAAATCTATAGAATCATCTGATTCAGAGGATGAAGGCCCTCCAAAACAATCCACTTCAACAACCCAGCCAGCCATAATCCCCCGACCATCCCCAACCAACCCACAACAGTCGTCCAATTCCGTCAACAACACTCCTGCCTCTAAGTCCCATCGCATTTTGGCCGGTGGCTCCAGGGTTTCTGAAGACACCCTTTATCGTCAAGTCAATTACCCTGAATCCACTCCTCCCCCTCCCCGGAAAAACGCTCAAGGCCACTTTTCAACCCTCACTGCAGAGGGGGACCAATTTCTTGAGTCCATCCAACCCCATCTCACCCAAAAAGGCCGAGCGCGTTCACCTTCACCAATTCGGCAACGACGAGACGAGACCCCCTTTGACCAAGAAGCATGGTTAGCTGAAAAACGGATTCGCCAGCAAGAACAGATGACTTACAATTACCGTCACAGTTCCTATCACAACAATATGCCTGCTAACTGGTCAAACTACTCCGAATTATCTGACCGAGATGCTGAAGGAGAGACGGATAATGAAGATGCCATGGATTTGGACCCTGAAGTTGGCAGTAGTCATCCCAAATCTACCGTGGTCTCCAGCAGGCCGCCAAATCTGTCTAAATCCCTCTTTGTCGATAGCCGCCATTACCCAAAGCCTCCTGCTACCAATTCAGCCACTTCCTTATTTACTCCCCATCCAACTGCTGTTCGCCCAGCTCCCAATTCCTTGGCCGAAATTAAAATCCGCCACATCCCCCAGTCGACAGCACACAAAGAGCCAGAAGGATCCCAACCATCGGCTACCCGGTTCGACCCAGTCACTGTTCCCAAAGCCAGTATGTTATTTGGTTCACTGAAACTGTCAATATTGTTTGTCCAATACTGACAACTTTTTATTGCATTCCGCAGCCAACACCGATCTATTCCGAGGAACTCAATTGCTTTCCCCAGTAGTTGCCAAAAGGCTCAACTCCGCCCATCCAGACGAGCGGCCAAACAAATCAATGAATCCCACGATATCCTATCACATATCCCGTATCATCACTTTTCTCATCCCTCTCATAACACCTCCCCCTGACAAACCACAGAAGGAAATGAGCCACATATGGAGGAACTTGGAATTGACTCTCCAGATGTGCGAACGAGGTAATTGCTTCCCAAAATCTATCATTATATATATAGACATTGTGACTCATGATGAACTCACATCTAATTTCACAGCCAACATATTAAATGTCTACAATGCTAATTCCGACCCCCTGATAACAAAAGACATGCTCAACGAGTCACAAGTCGAGGACTTCCAGAAAGACCCACGGCACGCCAAAGTCCACTTCCTGGCTGGTCCTATGTCAACAATCCTCTCTCCAACAAAGACTGCCTACAGTCGCTTCGGCAACACGATAAAAGGAGTTCGACTGTTACGATATGGACATAAGCCAAGCGAGGGTTGGTCTCCACCTCCTGGACAGTCATCTCTCGCCATGCAAGCTCTGGCCTCCTTCCAGGAGGCATACGTAAATGTTCCCCAAGAGATGGGGCTTGCTGTTGGTGGCAAGGACGGACTGCCTCTTGTGATGCAGCACCTGTACGGGGCAATGGCGGCTCTGGCTCACCTGTGTTGTTTTGGCGAAGCAAAACGGGCCCTCTCAAAAGTTCACGAGCGGACCACGTCACACGCTTCGGTACAATTCAGTATGCTTGCAGGTCTTCTTGTCTTTGGGCCCATCAACATGTTCACATCAACTTTATCCGGTCAAATGACAACAAACGCATCACGGGCGCTTCTTGAATTGGGGTGCAGTGTTGCGGAGGCGAAATATAACAACGGAACCTATAGTCGACTGTCTCCAACATTCTTGGATAAATTGAGGCTTGAGTTTCTCTGTTTCTTATCTGCAATGGGTTTTGGAAACGCAGACACAAGTGTTGGGTTCCATTCTTTGAAAGACTGGAAGTTCATACATGATGAGTTCCATAAGCAGTTTTCCTACATTAGAGTAGCCAATATCATAGGTGCAGATCTTGAATTAGCCCTGTCAAAATTTTAAACATGAATCCTGCTCACTTATTATTCCATATGTAATACTTGTTTTTTGGCAACAGCTGACCTTTGGTTTGTCTGATATATGGTTTATTGTGAATTGAAATTGTGTTTCCTATCCAATAAATCTCCAATACCCATTCCTCCTCCTGTCTTCCTACTTTACAGAGCTATTGTACCAAAAATTGGGTTATTTTGAATAACACCTCATATTTAGCACTTGAGAAATTCCTTTCTACTCTCTTGCCCTATCACCCAAAGGCCAAGGGGTCTGAACAGTGGAACAAAATTTAAGTACTAGCAATAGTGTTTGAGTGTGTAATTTTGTTCCCCCGCACATGAACGGTTGGCGTACATTGGCAGCCAGAATCTCCTCATACTCAAATGATGTAACTTCTGTTTGGCTTGTCCAAATGGGCTCAAAAGTGGATCAGAAATTAAGTCTTGGATATAATTGTTTACTGTTATGAAAATTTTCCATAGTGCGTGAGCGGTTTCCGCACAGCAGCCGTTTGAAGATTGGGCCAGAAGCTCGTGCTGCTCAAATGAAGTAACTTCTGTTTGGCTTGTCCAAATGGGCTCAAAAGTGGATCAGAAATTAAGTCTTGGATATAATTGTTTACTGTTTTGAAAATTTTCCATAGTGCGTGAGCGGTTTGCGCACAGCATCCGTTTGAAGATTGGGCAAGAAGCTCGTGCTGCTCAAATGAAGTAACTTCTGTTTGGCTTGTCCAAATGGGCTCAAAAGTGGATCAGAAATTAAGTCTTGGATATAATTGTTTACTGTTTTGAAAATTTTCCATAGTGCGTGAGCGGTTTGCGCACAGCATCCGTTTGAAGATTGGGCAAGAAGCTCGTGCTGCTCAAATGAAGTAACTTCTGTTTGGCTTGTCCAAATGGGCTCAAAAGTGGATCAGAAATTAAGTCTTGGATATAATTGTTTACTGTTTTGATAATTTTCCATAGTGCGTGAGCGGTTTGCGCACAGCAGCCGTTTGAAGATTGGGCCAGAACCTCGTGCTGCTCAAATGATGTAACTTCTGTTTGGCTTGTCCAAATGGGCTCAAAAGTGGATCAGAAATTAAGTCTTGGATATAATTGTTTACTGTTTTGATAATTTTCCATAGTGCGTGAGCGGTTTGCGCACAGCAGCCGTTTGAAGATTGGGCCAGAACCTCGTGCTGCTCAAATGATGTAACTTCTGTTTGGCTTGTCCAAATGGGCTCAAAAGTGGATCAGAAATTAAGTCTTGGATATAATTGTTTACTGTTTTGATAATTTTCCATAACGCGTGAGCGGTTTGCGCACAGCATCCGTTTGAAGATTGGGCAAGAAGCTCGTGCTGCTCAAATGAAGTAACTTCTGTTTGGCTTGTCCAAATGGGCTCAAAAGTGCATCAGAAATTAAGTCTTGGATATAATTGGTTTTACTGTTATTGAAAAATTGTTGCCATGAGTTGGCGTGGAGGTCGGGTTTGCTGGCCAGGCGGAGGGCGCACAGCCGTTTGAAGATTGGGCCAGAACCTCGTGCTGCTCAAATGATGTAACTTCTGTTTGGCTTGTCCAAATGGGCTCAAAAGTGCATCAGAAATTAAGTGATGGATATAATTGTTTACTGTTATGAAAATTTTCCATAGCGCGTGAGCGGTTTGCGCACAGCAGCCGTTTGAAGATTGGGTCAGAAGCTTGTGCTGCTCAAATGATGTAACTTCTGTTTGGCTTGTGCTAATGGGCTCAAAAGTGGATCAGAAATTAT
Organism: Puccinia coronata f. sp. avenae; assembly: GCA_002873125.1. Lineage (NCBI taxonomy): Eukaryota > Fungi > Basidiomycota > Pucciniomycetes > Pucciniales > Pucciniaceae > Puccinia > Puccinia coronata. The sequence goes on along the minus strand of PGCI01000380.1, from coordinate 39,479 downwards.
GTCATGGATATAATTTTTACTGTTATGAAATTTTCCATAGCGCGTGAGCGGTTTGCGCACAGCAGCCGTTTGAAGATTGGGCCAGAACTCGTGCTGCTCAAATGATGTAACTTCTGTTTGGCTTGTCAAATGGGCTCAAAAGTGATCAGAAATTAAGTATGGATATAATTGTTTACTGTTATGAAAATTTTCCATAGCGCGTGAGCGGTTTGCGCACAGCAGCCGTTTGAAGATTGGGCAGAAGCTGTGCTGCTCAAATGATGTAACTTCGTTTGGCTTGTGCTAATGGGCTCAAAAGTGGATCAGAAATTAGTCATGGATATAATTGTTTACTGTTATGAAAATTTTCCATAGCGCGTGAGCGGTTTGCGCACAGGAGCCCTTTTGTGCGCAAACTGTTCAGGCGCTATTGAAAATTTTCATAACTGTAAAACATGATATCCATGACTTGATTTCTGATCCACTTGAAAATATTAATAGATTAAACCACAGGGGGGTCATAAAGCTCAAAGAGTGCAATTAAACTGAATCAACCTGGGTGCCTGCATGGAATACCAGATTATTTTACTAATGCCCTTTCAAAATGATTTTTACACATGAAAAAAGCAGAATAGAAGATTCATAAACAACTTAATGAATTAATCAAAGTAGATCAGACCACAGGCAACCATGGAAGATATGATAAGTGATAGATTGAGCAAGATAGACAATGAAAAACCAGAGCCCCAAAAAGGAGGCTACCTAATCACCTGAGATAATTACATGTCACATCTACCCCTCATGTGTGGCAAGATCACGAAAAAGGGCCACGGGGCTCTCTATCTTAACAAGCCAATCCCCTGCAGGCGAACTAGAATATAAGCGAGGGACGACTGGAGGGGGGAAAGGCGTGATTCCACGTTTGACATTCACAAGGACCCAGTGCTCGGGGTCAGAGTATAATAAGTAGATTGGATCCTTGGGCCGCTCACCAGGAGGTTTGGTGACTGGGAGAAAGGTGACATTGTTTTTGTTTTGAAGGCATACAATTGGCCTATTGTATGCATTTGCTGCCAGGGCGCCTTCGTCCAGTCTGGAAAGCCAATGATTTTTGGAAACCCTGTCATCACCAGGCTTTGGTTTGTTGACGTGGATCCTTTTGTAAACGTTGTCGTATGCCTGGGACCCCCCAAATTTTCTGGTCCAGACGGGTTTGTTGGTTTCCATCTCTTTGAGCAGATCACAGCGGACTTTGTACCACCCCTGAACTTGATAGGCATCATATTGAGGCTCCTGGGCCAAGGCATGAGCAAGGCAATGGTAGCCACAGTTGCCATCTGCAGGTGGGTCATAGATCGATTGCACATGCGCAAACATCCAAAGTGGTAGTTGCTGATGGTGTTTTTCCTGAAATGCCATGTCAGCAGAAGCTACTATCTTTGGAGGGAACAGAACAGATGAAGATATAAACTCACTGTGATCCCTCGGCTCCCCAATGCCTGTTGCGGAAATTTTGATGTCAAAAACATGATCAGATAAACTCCAACACTAACAGAGAGTCAATGGAACATGATTTCCCCAAGAAACTAACACTTTGGTCATTTCTTATTACTGCAACATTTGCTACACTTTGAGGAGGTAGATGGTAGGATTCCTGCATCGATAGAAACAATATAGTCAATTACATTGCTTATGGGATTCACCACAGCACGTCCTTAAAGAAGCAATCACTTACCAAGGGGGGATCATTTCTCATTTGCCCTGCTTGATCTTCCAATTCTTCCCGTTGAAAAACAATTTCCACTTCTTCATCATCAAGTTCCAGATCCTGCATGGATAGAATGCATGGGTTCAATCACATTGGTTATAGGATCAAGAGCAGTGCATCCTCAAAGAATCAAATACATACCAATGGGGCATCATCTGCAGGTTGATCATGGGATCCCGCTGCTTCATTGTCCAAATCCGCAGCTTGATCATTGGTTTCTTGGCCTTGATGAACAAATACCTCTCCTTGATTGTTTGTTTCCTACAAATGGATGTGTTTTAAGCTGACTGATCTGACTTGCACCAATGATCCATTGTAAGAAACAAGGAGCTCACCGTATCAAGGTATTCCAAAGAGGATTCAGACGCTGCCTCTTTGGGAGCCAATTCCAATGATGATTCTGTCCCAGCCTCTTCAGCGTCCGTTTCCAAAGATGAATCTGACGCAGCCTCTTCATATTCAGCGTCCGGTTCCAATGATGCTTCTGAGCCAGCCTCCTCAGCCTCTGGAGCATAATCCATATCATTGTCACCAGTGAACAATGCAGGAAGGCTTTGCGGGGTACTCTTGCCACTGGAAATCCTTGTCTTCTTAGAACAGGCACGCCTGGACCTCCTTTTCACCTTGGCCAAAGACGTTTTTATCTCCTCCTCCGCAATTTCAGCCGCAATGGGATCCCTCGTCCGTTTCCGTTTGCCCGCCGTTGCTGCCTTCTTTGCCTGCGACGATTTCTTGCTCCTAGTGCGAATTATTGAAGTGGGGGCCATTTGGACAACCTCACCGGATGCTGAGTTGGGGACCACATGTGTATTGCGGATAATCTTGCGGAACCTTTTGACAACATCTTTCAAGGCCGACGGGTTGTGTGTCCTCAAAATCTCCTGCTTCAAATCCTCAAAATCGGCATCAAAGCTGTATAGATCACCAGCATTGGGCTGCAGCCAAGGTAAAAATGTCAGTTGTCTCCTTGACAAACGCACGCAACAACACAAGCAAGAAATAATGACTTACATCCCCATCCGGGTTGTATGCCAGAACCCACTGTGAGTGGAAGTCCTCAGGCTCCAGGTTTCCCTTCTCGTCCAATATAGCGGCCATTTTGTGAGCACAGGGGATGCCCATTGAATTGGAGAAAGTGTCGGTGCACTGGTCGGTGGGGTTGGCTTGGCCCTTCCGGATTTTACACAATTTGGCATACTCGGTCACAGCCAATTTCAAGGCATGAGTGGAGAATGTAGTATGGAGAGGCTGAAAGACTTTTGGCAGGCCAGACAGGCCCTTGACCGACTCGTGGTTTAGATGCTGGATGCAAGTGTCAATCTGGTGATCGACTGCCGCTGCTAGCGTATCAAACACGTGGGCCATTGACCCTCTGCTGTTCTTGACGTACAGCTTGAGGAAGCTGTGTCCTTATTCGGCGCGAGAGGAAGAGATGTTGCCGAGGTGTGGAGTTTTTCCAGCCCACCGAGCCATGAAGAGTTTGCGAGCAGGGATGATGTTTTTGGTGATGTCATCAAGAACCTGTGAGCGATCCGCAAGAGTTTTTTCCAGGTTTCTCCAATGGATCTCATAAGAGTCCTCGTCGGTCGCATACACCACTGAGTGCCACTTCTTAATGAAATCCTCCCACAAACCATCATCATTTGAGAATTGTCTTTTGCAATTGGCCACAATGTTCTGGTCAATGTGCCACAGGCAGACATTCAATGTGGCATCGAGAAAGGTTTTTGCTAGTGCGTTTCGGAGGGCTTTGTCCCGATCAGTGACAAAAACCTTAGGAGATTCGTTAGGCTTCCAGACGGATCTAAATGGGGAGATCAATCATATCAATTTTTCTGACACATATTTTGGGCAGCCATGACCCCCAAGTGGCTATTTACCTTAGTTGCTGAATGGCCCAAAGGTAGGCTGAGTCGGATTCAGACCTCATGAAGCAAAACACAATGGAGAATGATTAGTTGGTCGCAGTTTGGCCAACCACGTGGAGAAGGGGATAATTGCAGAGATTTGTCTTGTAGGTCGCATCAATGACTGCAATGTGATGGAATCGCCTGGCCAACTGGATGGCCGCTGGGTGGGCAAAAAACAGGTAGAGGAGCTCCCCTTCTGGATTGTGTTCATAGTGATGAACCCAGTTGGATGAATTGACCGCATGGATAAGATACTGCATTGGCTCCATTCCCTGCATTTTCTCCTGTAGCTGACCTGCCTTGCAGTTGTAGATGGTGCGGCTAGAAACCAATCGGCCTTCAGAGTTGGAGAGCTGGATGGCAATAGATCGGGGTTCCATACCAAACGAGGAGAGCCGGGCGACCTCTTTCTGCCCAAGTGAACTTAGCTTCTGGTGAATAACTTCAAAGTTCGGATTGATCACTGAGTGGTTGTGGGGGATTGAAGCTGATCGCAGATGCCACACGCGTGAGGTCGCAGCCTGAGCACAAGGTATGTGCCCCAAAATGCGGAATGGACAACTGATTGACTTGCTTCTTGAATCTCTTTTACGCAAGTCCTTATCAACGGAGCGATCCTTTCCTCGTAGAGAGCATCCAAAGTAGACATTTTTGTTTGCTTTTGAGTTCACCACTGTCAGCTTGTACCCATGTGAACTTGACCACTTGTGCACAAACAGTTTCAAATCGTCCAGAGAGTGAAAAGAGTGTTCTGGGGGCGGTGCCATTGGTTCTACTGAATTGAGATATCAGTATCCAAATATCATAATGCCTAAATGGATGAGCCTAACTACTGACCCCCAGAATAGTCATATGACTCAATTTCGGATTTATTGAGGGTTGGTGGGTCTTTTTTTGAGTTGTCAACATATGGTTGTTGTTGAATGTGCATCTCTGTGGATTGAATACCTGAATTACAGAGGGAAAAGGGTGAAAGTAGAAATAGGCGGTAAGCTATCTATTCATCTGATTTGAATAGTCAATTGATTGAACACACGAGTGTGGAGTGCTGGAGGTGATTCCATCATTGTTATGTCCTTGGATGTTGAATGACCAGGCATGGGTGGAGTGGGGCAGACATTAGGTGAACTTGGTTGAAGAAGTGGCATGTCAATAGATGATGAGTGCTGGGAAGGAGACAAGGCCAAATGGCTAGTGTTGAGGGCTCGGAGTGGAACAGTGGGCGAGGTAGTGTTGAGGGCTGGGAGTGGAACAGTGGGGGAGAAGATTTGGTGTGACCCCCCAGGTGCTTGACTTGACAAGGGATGCATTGATTGCTAAGTTTGAAAAATGGAGACGTTGTTAGTGCATGTATTATACCTATTTGTACTTGGCACTACCTACATGAGATGGTGCCTCGTTGAGCGGAACCAGAGAATCATCCATAGGTTGCTGAATTGGAATCATGAAGGATGTAATGAGGTCACAACATAGAAGATTTGGAATTCTTTGAAGGAAGAATGAAATTGGGGACTGCTTACTTGATTGGAGCTAATCCACTGTTGATAAAAGGGCTGGGTAGAGTGCCCAATGGGTATGCCGGTATTGATGCAATTGGAGTTTGGGAAATATCCACGCATGAAGTTGGTCTGTGAATATGCCATGGAGATGAAATACCCAGAAGGATGAAATAAAATCAGGGTGTGCTCTGTAAGGGCCTGCATAACTAGAGCTTACATTTTGTGTGACTAGACTGACCGGCTCATTCACATTTGGTGGCATGTTTGCCCCGCCACTGGTTGGGTTGCTCTGGTATGATAACGCGGTCAAACCTGACATAATGCCTTGATTGGCATTTGCCCAAGAGTTTTGCTGTGGGAAAAGGGGGGTGATTGAAAGGAGTCAGTCAGTAATTTATTACTCTAATAATGAGTGATGCAACTGTAGCTCAGAGGATGCCTACTTGGAGTAAGTTTGACTGTCCGTAATAACTGGTTGTTGTGGGCACATTCACATTGGTGGGACGGGAGGCGTTTGCTTGGTATGCAGCGATGTTTGGGTTGAAAAATTGATTGGCATTTTCCCAAGAGTTTGGCTGTTGTAATTTTGCAAAGATTCAAAGTGGTCAGTCAATAATTTTTTGAATTCATAGTTAGTTGTGCAATAATAAGTGAAAGGTTGCCAACTGGGAGTAATTGGGCCCCGCCATAAAACATAGTGTTTGTTGGCTGGTATGGATGGGTAGACTGGGTGACATTTGATGCGTCCAAAGAGACATTTGCATTGCCATAATGAAGTGGACCTGCCTGTTTTATTTAAACAAAGTCATTAACTATTCTGATGAAGAGTCGTGCAACTATAACAGAATGGTTGCCTACTGGGAGTAAGTTGGCCCCTCCATAAGAAGCAGTTGGTGGTGGCAGATTCGATTGCCCAGACTGGGCATCAATTTGTGGGTTCGTAGAGACGATTGGATGGCCATATTGAAGTGGCACTCCCTGCTTTATTTTAACATATAATCATAGTTAATATTTCTCTAAATCCCCAAATAAGCCAGTGAGCTGAAAACAGAAATGTGCTTACCAAATTGGGCGGGACACTATTGAATAGGCAGTTTGGATTGGCATAAGGGATGCCATTGTTTTTTTGGTGAAAGTCGTTTGGGTTTGACATGGTTTCTGTCTATTTTGAAGCGGAGTGTCGAGCTGTTTGGTGATGTGAAGACTACCATGTCAGCTTAATATAACTCAAGACAATGATTGGGGTTCCTTTGGCGTGATTTTGATTGGCTTGCACAGTTGTTTCTGCCATTGGCACCCCATTTGAGCACTTTTATTTGGCTTGGGGGGCTTGCAGGGTTTTAATTTAGCCCAAAGGGGGCCCCCCAGGCACATTTTGGGCTTGATTGGGGGGCTGGGGGGATTATGGAGCACTTATGGAGCCTTTTGGGGCTATGTTTGGGGTTGTGCGTGCTTTTTGTAAGCCCAAGAGGGGCCCAGCATGGCTGCGGAGCATGTAATTTAGCCCAAGGGCCAAACGAAGCCCCTTTGGGGCTGCGGAGCTTGTAATTAGCCCAAATGGGGCTTGGAAGGCCCCTTTTGGGCTTGATGTGGGGGCTGGGGGTCGGATGAGGCCTTTTGTTGGGCCAAAAAGGGGCCCTTCAGGCCCCTTTTGGACCAACAAAAGGCCCACCCCTGTTGGGCTTGATGTGGGGCCTGGGGGTCTGATGAGGCCTTTTCTTGGGCCAAAAGGGGCCCTTCAGGCCCCTTTTGGACCAAGAAAAGGCCCTGGGTGGGTTTTTTTTGGGCAAAAAGGGGCCTCCTGGGCCCCTTTTTGCCCAAAAAAAGCCCACCCAGGGCCTTGTGTTGGTCCAAAAGGGGCCTGAAGGGCCCCTTTTGGACCAACAGAAGGCCCTGGGTGGGTTTTTTTTGAGCAAAAAGGGGCCCAGGAGGCCCCTTTTTGCCCAAAAGTGGGGCCTGGGGGGGGGCTTACCGCGGTGGTGGGTCCGTTGAGTGGGGGTGCGGTGCGTGGGCTTGGGTTTGTGTGTTTGGTGGCGGGTTTTGGTACCCGCGCCCAGGTCAGTTCCAGCGGAACTGACCTGGGCTGGCTCACGTAAGCCTCTCGATTCGAGAGGCTTACGTGAGCCGCGCGATCGGAGCTACGGTGTACGTAGTCCCGATCGCGCAGCTCACGTAAGCCTCTCGAATTGAGAGGCTGACGTGAGCCCGGCGATAAGGGTAAAGTACCCTTATATGGGTACTTCGCGTACCCTTATAAGGGTACGGGTACCCTTATAAGAGTACCGCGGCTCACGTAAGCCTCTCGAATCGAGAGGCTTACGTGAGCCACAGGCGTGCAAAGCCTGCACGCCTGTCCAAAGGGCGTGCAGGCTTTGCACACCTTCCAGACAGGCGTGCAGGCTCTGCACGCCTGTCTGGCACGCCTGCACGCCTGCTCGCCATGTGCACGCCTATTGTAGGCGTGCACATGGCGTGCGGCATGCGGGGGATGGCGTGCGGGAGATTGCACGCCTAAAAAAAAGGCGTGCAGCCCCCGCACGCCTTTTTTTTTAGGCGTTTGGGGGGGCGTGCCGCTATCAAGCCCCGTCTTGCTTGTTCGTCACTGTTCCAGAGATGTTGCAGAGAGTTTCTAAGGCCGGCTGCTTGTTGTTGGGCTCGCTAGATTAATTGACTTGCAGAGAGTTTCTAAGGCCGGCTGCTTGTGGTTGGGTTTGCTAGAGTAACTGAACAACAGCTTCATTTTCAGGAGCCTCCAATGGATTTCAATCAGGATTTTCTTCCGGTTGACATTCGCACGAACAATTACCAGCGTTAGGTAGCGTTTGTGATGTGGCCTGAGAACCATTCCTGGTGTGACAATAATCTACTGGATATTGATCTATATCTTCTGTTGGAGTTCAGATCTGGGGTGCGCAGAATGTTTTGGACGGATTGATGGACGTTTTTGCATAGAAGTGAACGAAAAGGAATCTCAAGGTTTTTCTAGCCGTTGTACGTAGTTGCTGGTAGGGTAAGTTCCTCAATGGTCCCAAGGCATGCGTCGGCGGCGGGGGCACATGGTAGAGTTGCATGTCTGAGCAGAAAGGAGCTTGGCTGGAGTACTGGGGGTGAAGCTCGAGGCGTTCTGCTGGGAGGACCACTCTTGATCCACAAACGCTAACCTCAAAATTCCTTTGAGGCAATCTCCTAGCTACAGCTCTGACAAAGTGGCATTCAGAGTAACGCAACCAAGAATGCGAGGAATTGAATCCGAATCAACTTTGCTTGCGGGACAGAAGCTGAAGAAAAATTGATCAAGGTCACAGCTCACTTGCTTGCATTCGGAGCTCCGCGGATCGCTTCTCAAAGCTCATCCAGGTCAGAAAGTAGAGCGCTACCCAATAATTTGGCTTGCAACATTTATTGGACCTCCCGACCAAAATCCAAGCGATCCATCTGATTGCATTGGGGGCATGTGTGCGTCACTTGATGGTAGAAGGTTAGCTTGAATATTTACTGAAAGACTTTCATGCAAATGATTTTGTATGTGGTGGTATTACGGATTCGACGGTAGCAGGTTTGGTGAGACTTAAGATGATATGGATCTTCAAGGCTTCACCTGACAAGTCATACAAAAGGAGATTTGATCAGCTCCAGTCATCATATCGGTCCATCCCCAGGATGAACATGCTTACCCAGATAGACTGATTAGCAAGCTGGGGTTTTGATGAGTTTGTCCAGCCAGCTCGAAAGTTCCGCGTGAGTTAGTGAGTCGGTGTCTGATGGGGGTGACTGATTGGCAGAGATGATGTACCTAATGTGCGCCGATTGGAAGGCAGCAGGCCAGTCTGAGGGAAGCTGATCGGCCATGCCTCTATGTTCTAATAGGGTCTGATGGAAGAGCTTTCGTGTGTTGTTCTTCAGTTTTCTCTTTTTCAGAGACAGTGCAGCTGGATGCGCGGTCTGGCTTCGGAGCCACCAGGGGACGCCACGAGCTACTCTCCTCGCTATATGTATTTCGCTAATCCATCCAATCATAATCTGTGGGGCAAAGAGGGCACGATAAAAAAATGAAGAGCAAAGTCAAAGAGAGTGTGAAAAGAAAGACCGAAAGAAAGAGTTAAGCAGTTGATTCAATGAGAAAGTTGGGGCAAGTAAGATCCAGCTTCAAGATCAGACGATCCTCATGATTGATGTAAGCAATATGAACCGGAACTCTCAGTCCCAAGGGATCATAGTCCTCAAGAAAAAGCTGACTAGAAGGATTCGCTCCACTGGGATGGTCCTCGTTGAGATGATGATGATTGTGGTAGACCCATTTGGCAAACCAGTCCTCGACATAGTCGGTGATCAAGCTGGCGCGCAGGCCAAGCTCAGGAATGTAGGCCTTGAATGACCGCCGATTGGTGAATCACATGAGAACCGGATCTTGGAGGATGATGGTCGCCAGCTGATGGTGCACCAGTCCCTTGAAGCTTTTTGCCCCATCATTATCTCGTGTGCAGATCTTGAGCAAGTTCGAGGAGCTGGCCCGGTCCGAGAGCATCCGTCGCAAGAGGTAGCTCACCCTGTAAAGGTTCATCTTGCGGTCCAGGTTGACCATCGGGTTACTCTCTCGATCCAAGCGGTTGATCAATTCCTTCATCCTCTTCTCCAATAACACGTTCTGTTTGTCTGCATATGACCGTCCATCTACTCGTCTAAGAAGTGCCTTCTTGATCTGCCAATGCGCCACTAGATCACTGTATCTTTGCAATAGACCAGTCACTCTACAATAGCCAAACTGGTCATTGATCCCCAGAGGGAAGCGGCTCATCCGCTCCAATCCGTTAACGGCAGGCATAAACATGATCCTTGACTTCTGGAACTTGAACGGGCTGATTAAACCTGACTTGGGATCAATCAATTCATGCAATTGTTTCAATGCTTCCTCATTTTGACTCGAGCCGACCAAATCAGGAGAATGTTGCGATCGGAAGGCTAGTCGCAAGTCGGGACTTGAAGGACTCTCATCAAGGTAAAACCTCTCGGCAAGTCTTCCGCCCATGATCATCATTTCACTCACAAGCGTCTGGGCACTGCTCATCCCCCAAGAGTGATGCTTATAATCTGAGATCTGGCCCAGGAGAATGACTGAAAATGATGGGGTGCCGATTGTGATACGCGGTGCTGGAGAAGCCCTAGGCTAGAGGAGACCATCGGGTGGGATTTGATGGATACTTGAGCCATGGGATGATGCCATCCCACTGCACCATCATCAACTCATCTCTTGTTCAAGATTTGAGAAATCTTGCCCAGCTCGATCTGGTATCTGATCCCGCTCGGCTTGATTGAACTCTTGGGCTGATAAATTTCTCTCTGATTCTACTTGACTTATCTGATCCGAATCAGGAACAATGTGAATCACACTCTTTGCCAACAAGTTAGGGCCATCAAAGATGTCGGTCACCACTCGGTAAGTGAGTTGCTTGGTATTCTTGATCAGACCGGGCCGGATGTTGTACTCATGAATGTTGCCTTTTTGGTTGATTCTGGCACTGAATGAAAGCGTCATCTGGTCACCTTGGCAACTTGACTTATTGTTTGAACCAAGACTCATTAGATTGCTTTCAATGAATTGTGAGGGAGGCATGGGCAAGGTGAATCCAGGAAGATAAACGGGATCAAGATATGCTCGCGCCTGCAGAGAAATCAGATCGGCTGGCTGGGTCAAAACTTACATTCATCTCGGCAGTAATCCTGAACCACCAAACAAAGCAAATCCCCTCAGTTCATAAACGATTCAGCGCAATCGGAAGAGTCAAAGCAACGTGACTTACTTCGATCCTGCTGCCATCTCAGCTACATAGCGCTCGACTCGAGAAACACCGACACAATTAACCTCCTCATATACGATTTCACTTTTCCAAGTGACCGTAGTCTTTGGGGCCGTGGGGAAGGTAACTTGAAGGCAACATTGAGGGGCGTGATTCCATTTCCGCGGCATCTGAAAAGAGCAATGAACTTACCATCCCGATACAGAGGAGCGGTGCCGATAGCTTCCCGACAGTTACTCACGAGCATTTGTCCGTGCTCCTTTGCGAGACGGTAGCGTTCGCCTTTGCTGGCCTTGATATGATTGAGCATGTAATTGAGCAAGGCCGGATTGGCGCGATTCATGATGACCAAACACTGGAATGACAAGCACCGGTCAGAAAAATAACAAGCAAGAGGAAGGTTCGAGTACTCACTTTGCCCGTGATAACACGGTCAACAGTCTCCAACCGGCCGTAGATACTGTGGCAAAAGCAATGGATATCAGCTGCAAGAAAAAAAAAGCAAAATTTTGAGACAGTGACAATGGCACTGACATGTTAAAGAACATCTCAAAGGCAGTTTGGCAAACACAGTTCCAGGCCGAGTCAAAGTGGCGGGCCTTGAGAGGGTCAAAGACGGGCTGGATTACTTCGAGGTAGTTTTTGCCGTGCTCCTTCTGGATACTGTCCAATTCGTCCTGCACTCGCATGTAGTCCGAATGTTTAAGATCGTGCAGCCGGTAGCCGTCCCGCAAGTCCCTCTTCAAGTATTGCAACAGAACTTCCAGTTGCTGAGATACGAAATCATCCTGGCTTTGCTGGAACTTTTCAAACTCCTCCGAGTTGATCATCGCGCCGCCAGCACTGCCCCCGGCCGCACCGGCAGCCCTACCTTGAGATAGGGTAATGTCCGAGTGTTTGCCATACGTCTGCACGACGGAATCGAGATAAGACTTAGCCTCTGCTTGTGATCCCGATCGTTTGGCCGTTTCCATGGTCAAGGCCATCAACAACTTGAGGGCTACGCGTAAATTTGTTGGCTTGGGGTTTTCTTCCGAGACGTGGAGACATAGAGCTGGATTGTAGGGCAAGTCTTTCCAGAATAACAGTTGTCAGCTCAATAGAGTTGAGGGTAATCTGACTATCTCGCGAACTAGCGGCAAGAATCTCAATCGCCTTCAGGCTTAAAAAGTAGAAATCATGATTGTCTTCAAGGCCTTCTAAGCTGCTATCAGTTGAATTGAATAGATCCGCACGAAGAGAAAACATCAGCAGAACTGCATCCGCTATTTCAACACGCAAATGTTCTAGGCGATCTGAGATTATTTGGCGCAACGGTTCGGCCATTTTAGAGTACTTTGAATCCAAATCTAGATTGGTGGTGGTTGAGCATTACCACTGCTGGGTGCGCATTGGAGTGGCTAGAATCTTCTGATCCACGATTAGCCAGGTTCTGGGATGACGTGCTGGCTTCACGCTGCTGTGAACTTGATTTGAACGGCAGAAAAAAGGTCGATGCACAAAAAATCAGCAACAATGAAAGCAAACAAGATTCCAAATAGTTTCTCAATCTTCTGTCGACGATAGTGAGTTGAGCCAGTTTGCGCGATCCCCTGAGGGCGACTGTGGAATGAAGTTGGAAAGCCAAAGGGCGTCCGATACAAGCTTAAACATGAGCTTTGCAGAAAAAAGAGCTGGTTTTCACAATGGTTCGATAGAGCAAGAGCAAGGCATTTGAAGACGAGCGTAGCAAGCGCATCGCGCTTTTCTTGAAGCTCTGAATGTTTTGATTTCGACGATTCGGAATCTAATTCGGGAGAGTCAAGGGGGCCGAGTTGACTATCACTACTAATGGAGATTGAAGGCATCCTTCTTTGATAGCTGGATTCAGATTCGGCCTCATCTTGAATGGTGATGGTTGATTCTGGTTCAGAAACAATGATCTGCACAACCAAGCCTCAGCACATAGATGTCCGCATTCAGAGGCATTCTGATGGGATGATTATTGCCAACGGAGATGCGTGAAGAAGCAGTGGAGTTGCTATTGCCAGTCTCCTAAGGAAGATCAGGAAGGGGCTCAATGGGGATGCCAATCGTGGGCTGAACGGAGCGCTTGTTGGCGGCCGAGCTGTTGTCTGCAAGATTTGGAATTTTGAAGGTACAGACGCCGGTTTAGCGCGACGGTTGAGTCAGATCTCAAACTGTTCAGAGGTGCTCGTGCGGGTGTTGAGGGCAAGCACTGCGGTGAGGGCTTTCTTCCTGGCGCCTAGATCGTCAGGCTGTCTGCGCCAGCGTTGTGGGTAAACTGGTTGCAGTTTGAACAGAGCAACTTTGCTGTTGTCTCACGGATCATCAAGCTCTGAAGAATCAAACAGAAATCAGTGTTTGGCGTTGGTTTTGGCTTGCCCGAGAGTGCTCTATGGGGGTAAGTCATCTCAATCACTTTGGTAAACAAGATGCATATGGTCCGGTGGGGGCAGGATGGGCAGCTCTGGGTGGTATGTCAGCAGATTGTGCAAATGTCGGTGATTGGTGAGGGCAGAGGAGAATCTGAGTGACAACTTGAAGCGTACGACATTTGGTAATCTCGTTGTCCAGCCGGTGAGTGATGACGGGTAGTAAGTTACCGAAATCGCTTTCGAAAAGATTGGCAGCATGAGTGATCAATTCTTGGTAACACTTCTTGACATCTTGGTCGGCACTAGAGCAAGTCAAGCGGCTCATAGTCACATCTTAAATAGCTTTGAGAGCGCTGGCAGAATTGGAATGGACAGGTGATATGTGGGTGCCATGGGACTTAGGGCCTTGATCAACAACAATGCGGCCATGAAGGCTTTGCTCATGATTTGATGATTGATCCCAGACAAGAGAAAGCTGACAAAGCGAGATAGTCCAAGTGTGTATGACCGGGGATGGTGGATACGAAAAAACGGAGTCAAAAATTTGTAAACATCAGATTTGAGCGTAGTGTCCGAGCCGGAAACGTTGGTGCCCGCTGTGGTGTTCCATTCCCGCTCCAATGCCAAAGAGGTACAATTCATATATTACAAGTTCACTTACAGGATGTACACTAGAACAGGATACAAGAGGAGGAATATCAGGGAGGAGTACAGAAGGAATCCGGTAGAATACACAATACACCAACATCACAGAATCAACAACAAGGAAGAGTTACACCAACAGCAAGAAGGAAATACGGACGATGGTAGCAGTACAAGGAGCGGACACAGGGGGAAGAAGGGGAAGAAGGACCAGGAGGAGGAGAGGCCTAGACCCTGAACAGGATGGAAGCTGGAAGGATTGGAAGAAAGAAGGGGTCATGGAAGGTGTTTCAGCCCCTGGATGGAAGGATAGAAGAAGGAAGAAAAATGGGCTGTATTGTACACAGTACAGGGGGGGAGTGGGCACAGAAATGATGTCATGCTGTGCAGATATGATGTCATGCTGTGCAGACATGAAGTCATGCTGTGCAGAAATGATGTCATGCTGTGCAGCAATGATGTCATGCTGTGCTGAAACCATAGCAACAAGGAGCAGGCTGTGCAGCTGACCAGTTCACCTGCAGCATAAATCCCTCAAAGGACCTTCCCTTGGAGCTGAATTCCCTCATCTTTTCCTATATAAGGAGGTCATTTCCCCACCACTGTTGTTTTCTTTTTCCTCAGCCACTTACTAAGAGAGTATAGTGTGTCTCACCAGTCAGCGAGTTAGTCATCAAGTGTAGTCATCAAGTGTAGTCATCAGTGTTATCAGTCAATAAGTCAATCAATCAGTTATCAACCCCAACAATAAAAAAATTTCTCAAACCCCCCAATCAATCAACAAACAACCCAATCAATCAACAAACAAATCAATCAATCATCAACAAACTCAACAATCATCAACAATCACCTGCAATAGTCCAACACACTATTGCATTCTCACATAATCAATCCCACGGTTCGATTATCCATATCATTAGTTATAAGCGGTCTACTCGCATACAACAACGTATAAGGTCTAAGTCTGATTGAGATTACTATACTTAGTAAACTTAATCTTGAAATCAGCCATTTCTCTTTTTATATTGATTTTAAGATTCCTTACAAAGGGTATAGTATTTATAAAGGGGCAGGCCAATAAACCACCCGTAAACTGACTGTTTTAGCCTTTCAACCTAACTCACCAGTTGATTTCCCCCAGCCAGATCTTTACCAAATATTATCATTTGTCCCACAGGAGTCCTACATCTGGTGTCCCAACAGTGGCCGATTTCCTTCAAATTAGATCAAATCCGTTGGCGTTTTGCGTGGATCACCTCGACTAATCCTGGATCAAGAAAACTCCGTGGACATAGGCGAGGATAGATTTTGAATACGGGGCGCAGCGTGGATACGAGTCGAGCAGAAGAGTCAAGCCAGGAAGAATAGGATATCACCCAGCAGAAGATCAGTCAAGAATAAAACATCAAATCAGAAAAACACAATAAAATCAGAAAAACAAAATCAAAACCTTCCCAGCATGGATAAAACACTACAGGAAATGCAGGAAACATCAGAAAGGATGAAGGTACAGCAGGATAAAATGAATCAGTTCGAGGACTCCCTAAAAGAGATGCATGATATGATGGCTATGTTTTTAGAACAAAGCAAATCACCAAAAGACGTACCATTACCAGAAACACCATTGCGAAAAGGACGAACCCCTCGATTCACGACATCAACCCCATTCACAGGAAGAACAACTGGCTTGGACACGACCATTCAGGACAACGAAGAAAGTCTAATTGATTCATCAGAAGAGGAGGAACCTCAACCTACCAGGAACAGGTCATATCGAAAATTACCGGACGAAGAGAAAGGTGTGGTCCTGGACACCAAGAAGCTGAACGTGGAATTTGACGGGTCCGAAGTAGAATTATTCATCAAACGAGTGGAGAAGATAGCGATATTACAGAAGGCCGGAGGGCGGGATGTAGCTTTACAGTTACCATTTATAATCAAGGACAGGAAGATTAGCGAATGTATTGAGTATATGGAAGGACACGAGAATTGCGACTGGGAACTACTGAAGAAGGAACTTATCAGCAAGTGGGGAAGAGCAACACCCAAAAGACAATTCGACGAGAGCTCAGTATCCAATCTAGTTAGCAAGTACTCAGACAAAGGAGGAATCCAAACCAAGGAGGAATACCGGACGTTTATTGGCGAGCTGGAGGAGATTTTGGCCTACTTGACAAGGATGGAATACGAGGACATAAATGCGGAAAGCGGAGAACCACTCTGGAGGGCAATTGCCTTGGAGATACGACAAGAAATTGCACGAGATCTAGCCCACGATAAGAAGTTGAAGAAGACCAAGGACGGAAAAGCGCTGGTACCCAAGTTGGCTCAATTGAAGGACTACGTGGAAGCATCACTATCTGTTTTGGACCTGGAAGTAGGAGGAAAATCCATGAAGAAATTAAGCAAGGCACCAGAATTTAAGAAGGAAGTTCAAACAGAGACAAAAGCACCAGAAGGAGCTAGTAAAATTCAGACCTTAGAAGAGGAGATCAAGAGATTACGAACGGAATTGAATACCAGTCAGAACTCAAGAAGAGTACCACCACAAATGTCAGGATATCAGCCTCCCCCAGCAGGACAGCGACCATTTGGAGCAAACCCGTTTCCCAGGAATCCAATCCAGTGTTATTACTGCAAA
This sequence comes from Puccinia coronata f. sp. avenae, assembly GCA_002873125.1. Classification (NCBI taxonomy): domain Eukaryota; kingdom Fungi; phylum Basidiomycota; class Pucciniomycetes; order Pucciniales; family Pucciniaceae; genus Puccinia; species Puccinia coronata. The sequence goes on along the minus strand of PGCI01000380.1, from coordinate 22,867 downwards.
GGAGCCGATCATACGTCCATGTTTTGCGCAAAATTAGGTGAAGATATTGAAAAACGGCTAGTATTCAAGCAAGGACCAAATTTCTATTATCCAAATCGTCAACCAATTCCAACGGACGGCAAAGAATCAGTTTGTGAGCTAGCAAGAAAGTATGCGGAGAAAGACGGAATGACTCAGCAAGAAGACAAGAAGACCAACTCGGCGACTTGGACCCACAATGAAGAATTACCAATGCAAATGCCAACAACGTCCATGATAGAAATCAACCAATGGGATATGTGGAGCCCGCCAGTCATTCATTGCAACGAGCAGGATCCGGAGTACGAGGTTGGATTTGGATTGAGAAGATCAGCAAGATTAGGAGATAAGAGTCAGCCCAGTCAGTCAAGACCCGAGGAAGTTATCAAACCAACAGAAAGTGTACCCAAACCTCCACCTCCAAATCAAGAAGCAAACAAGAATCCGGCGGCACCAAAGAAGAGAAGACCAAGTTATCCAGGAGCGTGGGTAGAAGGAGCATCAGACAACGACAGCAGTGACGGAAGCGTGATTCAAGAACCAGTCAAATCCAAGGGTAAGGAGAAGGAAAAGGAAAAGAAAGAAGAGGAAGAAGGCTCAAAGGAATTAACAGGGAAACCGACGGACAAAGCTAAAGTTGGGGGGGGACTAAGGAAAAAGATATTGAAGCAATCCTTCACACTCACTTTGGAAGAACTCTTACTTATAGCGCCAAGATTTATCCAAGAATTACATCACTTTGCAGAAGAAGAATCCAAGACCATCCTTCAAAGCCAACAATCCGGACGAGTAAACAGCGGTGAATTTGATGAAGAACTGGATGGCCAACAACCGGAGTTTCACATGGACGACTATAAACCATTACAGCCTTTAACATACGCATGTCCGTTGGGATTTGTGGACGTCACCATCAACGGAAGAAAAGTCAAAGCATTAGTGGATAGTGGGTCAGAATTAAACATCATGCCGGAAGAACAAGCTATAAAGTTACAACTACCAACCAAGGAAGTTCACATGAGGATTACGGGTATTGGTGGTCACACTTCTCCAGTAGTAGGACTTGCTGAAGAAGTACCACTTCATATTGATACACGGAATAATAAGCATGCTAACTTCTTCATTGTTCGAGGGAAAGTCCATACCGTTCTGGGGAGACCCTTCTTAGCTGATCATAAAGTCCGTTTAGAGTTGTCGCAGGATCGTGGAGAGATTCTAAGCTATGAGGTCTGGGACAGAGCACGTTTATGTATACCTATCTGTGCACCAAGGATTCCAGGATGGCAAATGGCCCCACCGCGACGTCATGTTATGAACAAATGTGTCCACCAACTTCAGTTACCGGAATACTCGAGTGAAAAAGAAAGTACCTCAGAGACATTGGCCAGCAGCACAGGAAGCCTGAACATAGAAGAACCTGATAAATCTCAACAGACGGAAGGATTAGTGGAGCTTATAGTCAGCCAAGAAGGAATACCAGAAGACACACCAATTTTGGAGGAACACACATGGAACCTAACCACAGAGGACAACAATAGCAATCACCCGGAAGATGAAGAACCATGGACAACAGAAGCATGCATCCCAACCGACAACAACGACTGGCTAGAATTTGAAGTATATGAGCCTAAGCGGAAGAAGAGAGCTTTCAAGGTCAATAGTGCGCTCGGACTGGACTATTTGGATGGTGGATTCCCAACGCAAGATTTCTTACGGCTATACCCAGAAACATTCCCACCCACCGGAGGCGGCATTTGGGAAGAGCTTCCTGGATACCCAGCTGGACGGATTGGATTTGCGATGCTATTGAATGATGATGGGTTGTATGGATACTTGAGGAACGACGAGATCTGGTCGGCCTACTGGTGGATGCCTCCCCAATATCGGCGAGAAGTTTATTTTGGGAGCCTGGACGCATCAATGTTTATGAAGCAACACCGGAAATGGGCAATAAGCCAGGACAGGAACGCCATAAGCAAGCAGAAAGAAGAAGAATTTTTAGTAAACGCTGTACAAGGAATGGTCGAAATCTTTGGACGGCTCACCTGGGAAGGATTCTGCTGGAGCTTGCGCCAAGAGCAAAAGAAGATGGGAGACCAGTATGCCACATTCTGGCAGGACTGGGAAGACTGCTTCTTTGAATGCTAAAATAAACTCATCAACAAAAGTGTATATAGGATTAAAAACAGAAAATAAAGAGAAAAAGAATGAAAATACAAAATAACATAAAAATCACTCAAGTTATCATCTATTCCACTATCAAGCTTAATTCTTTTTTTGCTCAGGCATCATCAATCAGTTTCGGTCAAAATTCAGTCACATTCATCTCAGATTCAGATCCAGAATTAAAATATCCAGAAAAATCAAAAAAAAAAAAAAAAACTCAGTTTTCCCTTAAGGTTTCAACTCACTTGGCTCAATCTCACTCTCAGGGTTTTTTTTACATATTAACAGCTTTAAGTCACATTGCATATGTATGATCAAGAAAAATAAAAAGGAAAACAAAAAGAAATCTAGCTACCTATGTACAACAGAGGACAGGTCATCTACTCGTATCAGTCATGAGGTCATAAAAAAAAAAAAAAAAAAAGAAAAAAAAAAAAAAAGAAGAACAAGTTTTTTTTAAGGGTTTTTATTGTTACCATTTTTTTTTTCTCTAGCTTTTATTTTTTTTATACTTTTTTTAGGGATTTTCAATTTTTGGTCGTTAGCGGGCATCAAGGGAAGAAACGGAAGGATAAATAGAATAAAAAGAAACCAATATGTTAGAGTCGTTGGTTGAAGTGGGACTGGAAGGCGCGATACAGGTAGATTCGGGCCGCGGCCTCCTGCTCCGAGGCAGGAGCGTAGAAGGATAAGAATGCGGAGAGCTCGCGGAAGATGTCGTCGGCGATCCCGCGAATGTGATTGGGCGTATAGACAAACCAATGTTAGTACGGCGCAGGTATCTGGTAGCAAAAGAAAAAAAAAAAAAAAAAAAAAAACATCAGCAGGTGTCTTGGATATAATGAGGCAGATAAAAATGAATAAGACAAGAAAAATAAAAAAAAGTTTACGCCATTGGCCATGTACGGTTGCATCGGCGACGGGAGCGAAGTTGCGAGGAGCAAATGCGCGCGGGACGGACATCTTCAGAGAAGGCTTGATTGGGTTTTTTTTTGTGTTTTTGCTGAAATCGAGGGGCGTGATGAAAGTCAGCAAGCAAAATACCCGATGAGGAAAAGAGATCAGGGTAACGCAAGCTCAGCTATTTATAGGCGACCGACAACCAAGGCCGAGCTGTGGTACCGATCAAACGCCGTATACAGATGGAGGCGGTGCACCTACATGACGCGTTGCGTACAGATGAAGGCGGTGTACCAAAGCCTCGTCGTGCTCACGTCCACAGCATCTTCCGTCAGGAATATTTGCGAGGCCAGCGTACAGAACCAGAAGACAAGTGATGTTCCGTTCAAATCGGACCATACAGGCTACAGATGGGGGCAATGCACCTAACAACGTACTCGAGACAAGAATGATCAGCAAGCGGGCGGGAACGGTTGCGAAGAAAGAGGAAGACCAATAACAGGAAAACTTACCTATATCAGCCAGCGTACAGAACTAGGAGACAAGCAAGGCTCCGTTTGGATTGGGCCGTACAGGACCAGAACATACAGAAGAGGAATACCAAGTGTCAGCTAAGGAAACCAAAAAGCAAGAAGAAGGAAAATGGCTCACCGGGAGGTTCCAGGCCAAAGTATCCAGTCGATCGGAGCAAGACATTCTGCAATCGAGGTGGGAGCACTCTCCCCAAGGTATACAGGCTGCGCGACTGGGAACCTTTCAGGGTTTCACTCCCCGTTCACAAATCTTCCAGGGAGCACACCCCAGCTGGTTCTGTCACTCATCACAGTCCACAGCACAGTTACTAATATTCAAAAATGCACAACAGAAAAGGAACATGAAATCATTAAAAAAAAAAAAAAAAAAAAAAAGTTAGTGGCAGAAAAACAGAAGAAGCCAAAACATGTCAATCAGTAAAAGTATACAGAATGAAACAAAATAAATAAAAACAGAATGAAAAATAGATCAGCAAAATCAGACAAAAACAAGATGAAAACATAAAAATCAGTGTGTGTAGGCTGCATTCCAAAATGTTAGCTGAGGGAATGGGTGGGACATGTCAACAATTTCTTCTCTTTTTCTTTCATTATTATTTCTTCAGATTACATAACAGGTACACAATTAAAACAGGCAAGATGGAAGGACGGAACGGCAAATTTTTTTCAGTAGGACAGCAAATCAAACACAAATTTGGCTCAAGTGATCTCAAACCAACCAAACCATGAATAAATTCAACAGACGGAAGAAAATCTTATGCGCTCAAGGGATCAGGATCCATTATTTATCTTCTCAGTTCAGCAACAATTCGCCTAGGCCGTATAGCAAAACAATTCCAAATGCACAAAAACAAATTCAAAAATGAAGGCAGAAGAACAGTTTTATCATCATCACTCTTGTCAGACCCTGGCCAATTTTCTCTTTTTTTTTCTTTGGCATTTCCGCGAATGCTGCGGACAGCATTAAGTTGGGGGGGGATGTGGTGTTCCATTCCCGCTCCAATGCCAAAGAGGTACAATTCATATATTAAAGTTCACTTACAGGATGTACACTAGAACAGGATACAAGAGGAGGAATATCAGGGAGGAGTACAGAAGGAATCCGGTAGAATACACAATACACCAACATCACAGAATCAACAACAAGGAAGAGTTACACCAACAGCAAGAAGGAAATACGGACGATGGTAGCAGTACAAGGAGCGGACACAGGGGGAAGAAGGGGAAGAAGGACCAGGAGGAGGAGAGGCCTAGACCCTGAACAGGATGGAAGCTGGAAGGATTGGAAGAAAGAAGGGGTCATGGAAGGTGTTTCAGCCCCTGGATGGAAGGATAGAAGAAGGAAGAAAAATGGGCTGTATTGTACACAGTACAGGGGGGAGTGGGCACAGAAATGATGTCATGCTGTGCAGATATGATGTCATGCTGTGCAGACATGAAGTCATGCTGTGCAGAAATGATGTCATGCTGTGCAGCAATGATGTCATGCTGTGCTGAAACCATAGCAACAAGGAGCAGGCTGTGCAGCTGACCAGTTCACCTGCAGCATAAATCCCTCAAAGGACCTTCCCTTGGAGCTGAATTCCCTCATCTTTTCCTATATAAGGAGGTCATTTCCCCACCACTGTTGTTTTCTTTTTCCTCAGCCACTTACTAAGAGAGTATAGTGTGTCTCACCAGTCAGCGAGTTAGTCATCAAGTGTAGTCATCAAGTGTAGTCATCAGTGTTATCAGTCAATAAGTCAATCAATCAGTTATCAACCCCAACAATAAAAAAATTTCTCAAACCCCCCAATCAATCAACAAACAACCCAATCAATCAACAAACAAATCAATCAATCATCAACAAACTCAACAATCATCAACAATCACCTGCAATAGTCCAACACACTATTGCATTCTCACATAATCAATCCCACGGTTCGATTATCCATATCATTAGTTATAAGCGGTCTACTCGCATACAACAACGTATAAGGTCTAAGTCTGATTGAGATTACTATACTTAGTAAACTTAATCTTGAAATCAGCCATTTCTCTTTTTATATTGATTTTAAGATTCCTTACAAAGGGTATAGTATTTATAAAGGGGCAGGCCAATAAACCACCCGTAAACTGACTGTTTTAGCCTTTCAACCTAACTCACCAGTTGATTTCCCCCAGCCAGATCTTTACCAAATATTATCATTTGTCCCACAGGAGTCCTACACCGCAAATTTAGGGAAGCCTCAATCCGATCCAACAATGGCCCATTTAAAGTTATCCTGATTTGTCGTTCCGTAAAGATGACGTGGAGCAACCAGCAGAGTTCCCTGGTAGAGAAAATCATCTGAAGAGAAGACTTTGCGGTCAGCACCTGCACTTGAGGACTATTTCTTGGAGGGGAGATAATAATGAACTCACTGGTGACAAATATTTTTCTCCATGCTTTGATCCAATTCACTGGGACATTGAATGGCAAATCGAGTTCACCATCCATTTCCAAGAAGCGGGTAAGTAACCAATGGATGGAATAGTGAAAGGCAGCAGAATCCAACGCATTTTAACCGGCGGGACGCATGAAATTTGCGGATTGATGTAGATGGGAAACGTGCTATTTTGAGTCGCCTCTGAGTCCAAGGCAACTGATGAAGTTTGCAATCCAGTGGTAGATCCAGCTGAAGATGCAGTAGCACTGACTTGACTAAACATGTCAGCAGGCAGCCCGGAGGAGCAAGGGAAGCGGGGATTCCGCATAGAATTGTACAATTCCACAAATGTGATAGCGGTTGCATTATTGTCACCAAGAAGACTCAGATCCGGAATATCTGATTCAGGTTCAGCCCGGTTGGTTCTGTCTGAGATTGCACTCACGCTGGCTTGAGAGAGCGGAGCATCTGCCGAACTGACCGGATCTTCACCGCCGGCTTCAGAAGAAGCAGATAATCCCTCGCGAGGGGTATCCGCAAAAGTGACCAACGGCTCGCGGGGAATAAAGTCATTGTCGGAATGGCTAGTGTCGAGAGCGGCTGAGGCTGGTCCCATCTCGCTAGCTGTTCGTGACAGGGCATTATTAGCCTTGCATTGTTTGTATTTTTCGATTTGCCTTTCGACCATCGATTTGACTTCGCTTTTAGAAAAGCCTAAGAGGTTCACAAGCTCATCTGAAGAATCCGTCTTGAATAGAGTCAAGAGCAACTTCCAACTTTGTAGTTCAATGGTTGAAGCGGTCGAACAAAGTTGATTGACCCGCTCTTTGCAAAGATTTTGTAGATCGTACTCACGGATCGGGGAGGCGAGGTCCATCTGCTCTGTAGTTGGGTTAAGAGAGGGGGAAGGGGCGGACTTGGGGGACCAAAAAGAATCAATTGGCAAGGTTTACCTTTCGTAGTCGGCATAAGCTGGTCAGTGACGCTTTCGGCATTTTTTGCTTGAGTACTTGTTGGGACAGCGTCTGGATGATGATCCTCACTGATGGATGCTTCATGATTACCATCAACGGCTTCGGTCTTCCGCGTAATTTCCCTTATGTCAAGACCGGGAGCATCGTGTACTGGATCCGTTGATTCACCAGAAACGCTCACTGCCGACTGCAGCTCATCATCATTATGTTGATGAGAAGAGGCTGCAGTAGTTGATGCTCTTCGGAGGGGTAACCATCGGCACCGGCGTTACATCAGCTGCTACCGACAGCACTGATTGTCTTGAATCCTGAGCACGAGAGGGGATCGGCGTCTGATGAGGAACGGGGGCATCATGCCTTCAATCCAGCAATATTTCAGGACGACCATCAGTGTCGGGGTGCCGAGCACCAGATCCAGCAGGGTCTTGGGCGTAAGGATCAGGCACGCGGTTGGTCGCAATGAAAGGTTGGTCCAGGCCCACGATACCGGCGCGTCTCCGGCTCTCTACATGGATGTTTCCGGCCTGAGAGGTGCATTGAGCCGGGGATTGGTCCATGGGTACATCGCCGGCAGCGGGCTGGATGACAACGCCTGGTTTGGTAAGGACGTCAGGGCGGACGAGATGTCTATGATTCAAGCGGGTGTTGAATTCGGGGCCGAGGGAGTGATTGAGGCTGAGTTCGAGCTGATACTGGTTGTTGAAGGGTAACGGGAGATCCTTGAGCTGGTACTTGCTCAGCTTCTTCGACTGGTTGTGTTTCGCCGAATTCGCTTCCAGGATGATCACATTTGAAAGACCGGCATCTTTCCGCTGTCCAGGCTCTACCCCGGCTACTTTCTTCACAAACTTCTTGGAGTGCTTTGCTTTCTTACTTCCTTTACCTACCCAATCTCCCTAAAAATCAGAGATGAATTCATGTCCATCAGTTTACCGGATTCTGTTCGCAAGATGAAAAAAAAAAAAATGCTTACCCAACCAGGAAGAGTTACATCCACTTCCTTCGGCGCTTCTCTCTCGATCTGCGTCCATTTTTCCTCCTGGAACTGGGCAACAACGCTGTCATCAGCGAACACTTGTTTGACCAGCTCACGTTGCTCAAAGGCGGTCCTTCCTTGACTATCGATCTGGTCCTTTCGGATGACCGCATCGTCTCCATTACCTCCGCCCTGCTCATCCTCCATGTTCTGCAGCGCGTCCGCACCGACCCCATTAGTCCCACCAAGAAAGGTGCTGAAGTCTAGATCTACCCTGGCGTCCTCAGTCGCTAGCTCCTTCTCGCCAGTCTGTTTTCGCTTCCGTTTCTCTGCTTTCAGTTTGGCCTTTTCCGCAGCAAGGGCTGCCGAATTATGGCTCTTGGCCGAGTTCGGATGCAGGTCTTTGATTTTCGATACTGACCCCCCCTGAGCTGACGAATCGAGTGCGATTAACCAAGGGTTCAACTCTTCTTCAGTCGGGGCCTTTCAGGAACAGACTTGGAAGTGTTGGTCACGGATTTCTGCGGTGAAGCCATGACCCTGAGATGAGAGCCGGAGGTTGGGTTGTTTGATAAGGCGCTGGATGAGTTGACGCGTCTTCATTGGGAGTGGGCGTATCATTTCCTGCCGTGGTAGGGCCAACAACTTGACGGCACTGTTGCAAGTAGTGCAAGTCAACAACAACGGCAACAAATGGTTTTGCTTGATAGGGATCACTTACCACATTGGGATTAAAAACCAATCTACCCGGATTTCCCTGTACCTTCACGCCGGAGCTGTCATGGTTCTCTTTGAGCAATTGCTGGCGTGGCTCGGCCTTGGCTTCCTCGGCCTTCCGTTCCTTCGCAGCCATTGCATTTTGCATGAATTTCATGGCACACAGTCCTTTTGCGGGGGGATCGTTGGAGGTGAGCGTGTCGGAGTCTACTCGAGAAAGCTGATTGAGTGCATGAGCCTTCATGCCATCGATGTCACCTTTGGCTTCTGAGTCAAAATCAGAATCCGTTTCGTCCTCATCGGAATGATCCAACACTTGACCTGCGATCTTTTTCTTGAGAAGGTCTTCGCGTCCGATTCGTTCTTGGATTGCAGTGTTTGCATTGCTCCCCAAGCCTTTCAAGCCGGCCACCTTTTTCGCCCATTTACCCTGGGTGGAATGTTTCAACGAAGCTCGTTCACGCGCTCGAGCGATTTCCATCTCTTCGGTCTTGGTCTGGACCCAATCCCCGCCGTCGATGTCGTCGAGCTCTTGGATGAAATCCATATCCGCTTCATCTCCCCTGCCACCTGAAAGCCTTTTTCCGGATACGATGTAAAGCTGTGCTCTTGATGTTCGCCACCCGTTTTGCCTTCCTCTCAGCCCTGAACATCAGCTCTCTGGCCATCTCTGACTCGAGAACTTTTTCTCTGATCTGTTGTGGTCTGGTTCCTTGAGATATCAATTGATCGCTCTCTTCCTGGACGAGTTTTTTGGTAGTAATTTGAGAGCTTTCTATTAACCCAACCACTTGGCTTTCAAGGCTGTTCAGAGGGTTGAAGTACATGTTCCAGCGGGCAGCGTTGGGTTCTTTATCGGCCGCAGATAAATTGTTGGAGGGGACTACAAATCTATTTTTACCATCCAAGTTACGTCCAGAGAGACCTTTGGCTAACTTTGTAGTCTCGTCTCACTTTGTCATCTCCTTTTTGGTCAACTCGTAAGCGGTTTGGCGCTCTATCTGTTGCTGTCGGCGAACTTCAAGAGGAGCCAGTAGAAGGCCCTATTTGGATGATTGGTGAGAGGTTATCAATGGTTTGAGGGACTTCTTCAGTTCGGATATTCCCGGCTTGGATGACAAGTTTGAGAGCAGGTCTTCTAGCTTGACCCGACCAGAGGCTTGGCCATGTATCATCGACATACTGGGCAAGATTTCTCCTTCGGTACGCGATTCGATCTGAACGGGTAGTAATTTGCGCCTCTTAGTGGGACCGTCAGTTGAGTGGTCAGTCAAATGATTCTGACTGGCTTCTTTCCGCTTGTGAGCTGTTAATGTATCCAAATTGTCCACAATCTTGGCGAGATTTTCTAATCTAGATTCTTCATCCTCTTCCAGCTCCTCTAGATTGATACCCTCGTTTTTTGAGCTATCACTATTGCTCGATGAGTCCAAATCCAAGTCTTTCATTCCGTTCTCTCCATCTGAGAAGGCGTGGTCACTGTCCGCTCCAATATCCAGCATGGTTGAAGCATCAATAAATCCGTCCTCGTCTAAATCGGTTTCCTCTTTGGAGTTATCGGCCCCACTAGACACTTCACTTTCTTCAAACCGCACCCTGGCACCCTGAAAATATCAAAGTCAAGCATTAGGGTGGAAGACACCCATTGACAGGTTGAGCTTGCATGCTAACTAACTTTTTTAGGTTTTTGATTGCGTTGGATGAGTTTTTTAGTTTTTGATTTGTAATCTTGCTTCTTCGGTTTCGTCTTCCGTTCCTGTAGTTCACCATTGGCTTCATCCGAGTCAATGCTCTCATCGTCATCGCTATTGACAAAGTTGAGACGAGAGACCCGGAAGGTGAATACTCTAGCCGCTGATTCCAGGCTGAAATAGTCCTTGGCATTTGGCCACAATGAAGGAAGCCAGCCACACTGAAAGGGTTCGAAAGATCATAGCTGGAAAGTTGTTATCATAATATCGTACAACACCTGAAAGGATGTGTGTATTACAACATGAGGAACGTATGGGATCAGAGCCAAGAGAGTGAGAAAGGATTGGTATACCTCTTTCCGGTGAATCTCAAGACTTTTTTTTCTCTCGGTGTGACTTTCATGGCGTGGATAGGAACAATGAGTCTTGATCTTTTTACACTGGGGGCCCTGCGCCGGAGCGTCGTGCTCCTCTTCGGCCGCGGCGCCGGCCTGGCCCTGGCCGGCGGATAAAGACGAGAATGGCTGCGGATCAGACGGCCCCAACGGCGAAGCCTGGGTCCGTAGAAAAAGCATGCTAATGTCAGTCAATGTGTCATTGACATTGGAGATGCAGACAACCAAGAAAAAAAAGAAAAAAAAAGAGGGAAGAGGTGGGAAGAGCTTCCGCTTCAGCGGAGTTGAGTGAGTTGGATTCAGCAACCCGGGTTGACACCTGGGTTACGCTGCTCCAAGCCTCCAAGTGTATGGGTGAAAGGCTAAGGGGTATCAATATGTTTGGGTTTTACCTATAGTTGAGGCAAGCAGACCGGATTCAAAGTTATGTGAGCAGATGTGACAGCGGTCGTTGAACGTTTGTAGAGAAAAAATCAAGGTATTGAAGCAGGGCTGTCAGGCCCCCTTCGCGCACAATCGAGGATGGCAATTCTTCCAAGATCTTTTCAAGGGTTTGTAAGGGGCAAAAAAACAAAAATGAGCGAGCTGAAAAGTAAGAACAAATGATGAAAAATATGGAGAAAAAAAAATCGTATTTACACTTAGCAATTGCTCCGCCAAATCGATGAAATTGATTTACAGTAATTTTGCGCAGAGAACTGGAACGGCGCCATGGTGAACAACGGTGTGTGCGCTGCCGGGTAGTGCTTCCATCAAATTGGCCAAACAGCAAGAGGCCAACAACATTTGTTCAACGTCTGTGCCCGAGCTGGGATGGTTGAATGAGCTTGAGCTGCTACCGGTGGCTGTAAGGGCGGCGACCAAGGCGACTTCATCTTCCTTGTCCTCACATTCGGTGCGTTCACTTTCCCCCCGTAGGATAGCCACCAGTTCGCGAGCAAACGAATCCGTTTGAAAGTAGCCAGCCAACGTGTCCTCCGTACTGACAGCCAAAATTTCGGCCAGTTCTTACAAGGCTGCCAAACGACTCGTGGACGAGGGGTTGAAGGATATTCGTGAGTCAAGAGTGAAGCCAGCCATGATTCCGCCTAGACCATGCAAGCCACTGATTCCCATGGCAGCTAGAGCCCCTGAATTCAAGTGGCTAGTCATTAGTGAAGCCGCTGTTAGAAGGGAGAGCGGGGAGTTTTCCGTCTCACCACCGCTACCTCCACCGACCCCACGAGCAGTGGTAGACGCACAGTCAAATCCAAATAGATCCTTGCATGCGCGCAAGGCGGCTATCTCGCTCTCGTCCATATCGTTGTCATCATCATCTTTGTCGTGTAAGGAAGCCTGTTTGGGGTCCAGTTCGTCACCAAAATCGACATGCATGCCACCATCATGTTCTTCGACGAGATCGGGATCATCTATCTTGCTGTTACTCCGATTATCTTGTTCATCATCTTGCGATTCATCATTGGCACCATGGTCCGAGGTGGAGAGGCCAGAGGTAGGATTGGTAGCCTCGTTTCCCGGACGATCGGATGAAATTGAGTGCTGAACATTTATTTTGACTTCTTTTTTGGAGGACTTGGCAGTAGCGGGGGCAGAAGCCGGGTTGGAGGTGGAAGCCAGAGGGGCAGTGTGAGAGGATGAATTAGCCTTCTCCTTGAGGTTTCCCGTGCTGATGACAGTTTTACTAGGTCGTTGCTTCCTGGGCATTGCCATTGTGGACTTGGGGGATGAGGATGGGCGGATGCGGGCTTCGGGTTGATTAGGACGATCGAGAGTGACGGTGGCGGTTGAGAGGGGTGGCGATGTCGGAGGTTATAGTTGGAAGGCGAGGGGGTTATGGTGTTGGTGGAGGTGGGGGAGGAGGGTGTATTGGGCTTGACTCCTCGTACACCCTTGTTGGATGGCTTGGGCGTCGTGGGCTCAGGGAAGGCGAGGGAGGGTCAAGCAGATCGAGCCCAACATTTGCCAGATGCACGGGAGCTGGAGCGAGGAGAGGAGAGAGGTAGGAGGGAGCAACGGGTTGGGAGGTTAGCCAACGTTGCTTCAGATTAAGTGCCCTACCCCAGCAGGCTTGACCTGGGCTTGGTTTGACAGAAAGGTAAATACGGGAATGACTCATTTCCTGGCAAGCTCAGTTACTCGGTAGAACAGCCGATCTTGAACGTGATATCGTTGGCAATCACAATCATGCGTCTGCCGTCGAGAATTGGGGAGTCTTGATGACAAACATCCAGGCGACTATTCCAACGGAGTTCCTGCCTGGTGGTCTCAACACTTCCTGAGGAGTTCCATATTCATCCTGGACAAGCTCTGTGGCAACCAGAGGGTCAGTCGGTGGTTCCAAGAAAGGGATTTCTTCAGAGCGTCTCTTCCATTCTCGACGGGCCGCCTGTCTAAGTAGATCGGGGAAATCGTAACAGTACGTTGTCCCAACGACGTGTGCCTTGAACCGTTTAGGCTGAAGTCATTCCTTTGTTGGGTAAGGGAAGGTCACCGGTTGAAGATGGTAGGCACCGATAGGCCCAATCGACTTGAGGATCGTTTTGCCCTTTTCAGTCGTCACTTCTTTGTATGCTTCGAATTTGACCAAGAAGCCAGACATGTTATCGATCATAACTCGGATTGCTTGAGGGGAGCCACTTTCATCTTCGATGACCAGACGGACTTCAGCAGCCATGACACGCAATCGCCACAATCGCTTACCCTGTTACAGATGTGGGAGAGGATATTAGCAGGAATAGGCTAGGGGAAGAGCTAATGAGAAGAGACTAACATGGCGCTCGAGGAAACCAGCCAAGGCTGCCTGTAGTTCTTCAAATCCGATTGGGATCCCATATACGAAGTTGAGGGTAACGTGATTGACATCGACATCCCCTCTTGGTGCGGACACGACTTCCAACGCATTCAGAGCATCGTTCAATAGCCTCTCGGCTTCAGCGACCAGATAATCCGCCACTTTGATCGAGCCTTTGATGCGCCCAGGTCGAACACTAAAGTGACATCAATGGATAAAAATAAACCAGAAATTAAAATCAAATTACCATTTGCCTTTCTCCGAAAAAAAGGATGGAGGAAAATGACCTTGAGAAACTTACATTGTCCTCACCAAGAATCTCGAGTCGGCTGAATTTTCTTTACCCTTGGCATAGTACATGTGAATCTGCCTGTTCTCGGTAGGGCAGGGGGTGACATGGAAGTTAGACAATCGAGATAACTCCAACTGGAAAGCCAAAGCAGGCTTGATGTCACGAATGGCGACCACTTCTTCCCAGTTCCTTGTTTCAGCGTTTTTCCTCAGGGTAAAGTATGACGGGTATTGCTCCTTTCGACATATCTTGAACGTGACTCTGGTCACGCCTTGCTTCGTCAAACCTTGATCAAACTTCTCGCACACGTTTTGGAATTTTACATGCCACTCGGGCCCTCGGCATCTGTTTGATCGGACTTCAAGTCGTCCAATCTGTAGGCAATATTAAGCATGTTGTGATGAGGTTCGCCGTCCGGGTCGGGATTCAGTAGTTTGGGTTGAACGTCGGGAAACTTCAAGAGTACGCTAGGGATGAATTTGTCCAGATCCTCGAGTCTTTTGATACCAAACATGACTCCAGATTGCATGGGCTCATCTTGCAACTGATTTACGACGTAGGTGAGATCTGAGAACGAGGCCAGACAACAGGTCAGGCCTTTGCGAGGGGTCAAAGGCGGATAGGCTCCTTTACGAATTCGGAACAGCCACGAAACCATCACCGGTTCATTCTCATTGACATCTCCTTCTTCATACTCAAAATTAACAATTGAGTAACATTGGTAAGCTCAGCGAACGTAGACTTCCAAGGCTGCCAAGGCCACCCAGGTGTCGGGATAATCATAGAAGGTGGGAAGGACGTCAAATACAGTGTACTCCGAGTAGACGAGTTCATGAAGGACTTCATACGAGTGCTGAGACCGCCACGATTGGCCTCCCTGTAAACGGTCGGCTGAAGAGAAGTCTTGAGAACGGATTCCATCTGTCCAATTCCCTCTTCTAACGATGGTAGTTGGCAGTGAATCAAGACCTTTTGGCCTTGAGGACAACCTTGGAGGCGGGATCTCTGAGCTGTAGAATGACATGGTCCTCCTGGTTGGAGCTGAAAATGCTCTTGACGGCATGGTAAGCGCCCATGAGCTCCGACAGAGTCCAGTAGCCCTGGGATTTGAGAGATCAGCAGGCATTCTACCAGACAGAGTAGACAGAATGGCGGTCAATCTTCCGTACGGTAGTTCAGGATCTTGAAGGACGACCATGAGGTCCTTCACGGTGCTTTGCATGACCAAGACATTGTTGTAACCGTCGAGAATGTGGTAAAGAATTATCGAGGCTGTTGTACTGTTGGTGAGGCTTGGAGCCAACAATGCTGGGCAGTCCCATGGGGGGCAGTTGGCATGCAAATGGCTGAGCGTGCTTGACACGGCTAGGGTCATCCAAGGTTAAGTAAAAAAGTCAGGGATTCCTGATAGTCGGCAGATCTGAGGGATTTGAGGTGCATACCCAAAAGAGTCTGGCAACGAAAAGATATTGGTGTATCTGCCAAACCTAGACTTGAAATATCGTTGGCCGTACAAAAATTGTCTAAACTCAAGATGAGGGGGTGATGTTTCAGAAAAAGGAAATCAATGATCATTGTCCGATTCCCCGCTTCCGAGTATGAGAGGACTTCAAACCTGCCAAGAGCTTCTCCAGAGGGCATGTTGGTATTGTTTTCAACCCATGAGCCGCCCGTTACCAGAAACTTTCCATTCTCCACCTCTCATCTCACTCTCGAAAAGAGTTGCAGATAGAGCTCCTCGAGCCACTTGTACTGCTATGCTGAAGAAGCTATGAAGCGATATTCAGGATAGCGTTGAATCAAATCGACCTGAGTTGACCACGAGCGCGCAACTTTTTGCTGAGGGACTGAAAAAGGCGCCAGGCGGTCTGTAAGGCAAAAGATCATGTTCAACACACAGAAACGGTGGACAGCTTGAACCCCTTGGGGAAAAGGAATTTACGTCAACGTGACAGTGTCCAATGGCAAACACTGGTGCACATTCAGAGTCCCCTTCGACGTTCCAATCAGACTTTGGATCATAAATCTCCTTGTGGGTCCAATACGTTCCTAAGATTTTTTTGGCTATTTTTCTACAAGCAGTCACGGTGGCCAAGTCATCGGGTTTAAATGTGTTCACAATTTCCATAGCCACCGTTTGAGGCTTGAGACAATTAGGGCTGGTGGCAGGAAGAAATTTCGCCACGTATTGGTTGATGTCACAGCAGAATCCAACCACAATGCTGCATACTTCAATATTTTGTGAGAACATAACAAACGCATACCCGAGATCACTTGGAAGTCCCACATCAAATGCTAAGCATCCACATGGGGTACGGCTATCTCAGTCGTAGCCAGCTCAAAGAATACATCATCATGGACCTTGAGGTTTCCCTCATCAGGTACACCGAACATCGCTGGGGAAAAGTCGTGAAACACAAAAATTTAAGGCTACCTGAAAAGAATTGTGAAAGGAAAAGAAAATCCTGAATACGCTTACCGTTTGCAGAAACTTCGATGTCTGTGATTGTCTTTCCCTCCTCGAGAACACGGCAGGATAATAATGTCTTTTTCTTGACCTTGAAAACCGTCCACAGTGTGGACACAATGGCTTCAACAATACTGGGAGAGAACTTGGCTCTGAGCTGTCGCGACTGGCCGTCTGAGATAGCTTGAGCCGGACAGTGTTGAGCACACAACATCCGCATCTTGTAGGACCTGCATTCTAAATTTCCTTGTTGCTGCATCTAAATATCTTTTGGAGGCATCTTGTTGGTCACGGGCCTGATCGAGTTTGGCCGATAATTCGTGTATCTTTCTCCGGATCCGAGTCACTTCATCTTGTAACAGCCGATGCTGGGGTGCTTCTGTGGGCAGTCGCTCTGCTTCCATTTGCTTTCAGTCTCGAGTGTCGCCCAGTTTGCTGAGTTGCTACCGAAGGTCCTGGATCGCCCCGGCTGCGCCGGCGACTGATTGAGCCGCCTTTCCCGGCTCAGAATTTTGGCTCATGGCTTCGACAAGCTCATCGAGGAAGATATCCTTCACTGCCATATTCACCTTCAACTCTGCCCCGATCCACACTAGCCTGGGTATAATCAACTCGCCCTGGGCACTGCGAACGCCCTCCTTCAACCTTTTGGCCACTTCGTCAGCCGCGGCATTACTCGGTGCACACAATGAAATCTTTCCTGTGATCGAAGGCGGTCCTCCTGTGCAGCCTTCCAGATTCGGCCGACTCGCAATGAATGCACCAATCAGTCCGACAACCGTGCCTGTTTTTCCTGTTCCAGGCGGTCTACATGGCGCGAAGAGTTCATAATAGATGGGAAGAGGAGTTTAGCAAAGGTAAAGAATGTAATATAGATGCAGTTTGTATCATACCCTTGTATCAGCGAAAACCCGGGGGTACCAAGAGCACTGATGATAGCACGGCCCTGGGGCTCATTAACTTTTTGACACCCCATCACTTTAGCAAGATGTTCTTCGGCGACTTGGGCTGGAGTACTGGCCCGGGCTTGGAGGATATTGTTTCCTAACTTGAGATACGGTAAAGACCGCAAAGCAGCCCATTCTCAATGAGTGGTGCTCAAACTGGTTTGAAATATTAACCTTGCAGAACAGAACTACAAAATGTTTTCTGGTTGAAGTATTCCCAAACACTAGCTTACATACCTGCATAGATGTATGACACTCCATTCGGTCTTGGGGACTAGATACCCGGTGATTTCATCCTCGCACTACCGAAAATCAACCTCAAGTTCAGTCAAACCATTCAAGTTTGCGTGACAGCGTGACAGGCCCATCACTTTCGCCAAAATGCATCGAGAATGTGATTGGGGATTGTTGAATCTTACCAGGACTAGGTCTGCTTAAGTAGAACACGTCAGTTCAGGGAGCAAACCCTGCTTTATGGTACTACAAATCTCTATAAAATTGTCAACCGGGGCTCTTCCGATTACTTCAATTGGGATCGGCATCTTTTCTCCAGAAAGGACGGATTTTTTTGCTTGGCAACTCTGTTGCCAAGTCTCGCACATCAACAACGGCTCTGCACATGATAGGTAATAAGAAAAACTACTGAAAAAAGGCGGAAGGTGATCATAATTTGCAGGGGCGTTGGGAGGACAAGGGCCGTTATGGTTGTAATCCCATTGTAGGATGCACCCATGTAGATCGACGAAATCGGGCTACATTCGTAGCTTTTGAAGCTTGAGAATGTTTTGTTGTTCACGCCTGGCTTGGACCTCTTTCTTCCATTTCTCAAGCACAAGGTCTTCAAACCTTTTGATCGTCCAACGCGGCTCGGCGATTTTGCGAGATTGAAATAGTTTGCCCTTCTGAGCTGGGACTAAACCAGCTAGGCCAGTTGTCTCCGGGGCATTCTCTTCGGAGTCATCCTCTGTGCCATCGTCTGACACCGGAGCAAGCTGATTGGCCTGGTTATTTTGGAAGTTCCTCATCGAAGGTTAGCAAAAGTTGGGACCAGCGGCGGGCTGAGGAGGATTTGCCGAGGTGGACTGATTGGGCATAGGTGCTGACAATCACGTTTGGCCGAGCTCTTGAAGAGCAACGGCTAGGTTCTGGGACTCAGTTTTTTTGTTCAACAATTTGTTGAGTTTGCAGTTGTACCTTGTGGCTGGAAGGGCACAGGCTAATGGCTCGCTGATGTAATCAAGGTTGCGTTTGTAAAAGTTAGTGGATAATAGGATGATTTTCAACAAAAGGTGCAAAGAGACAAGGTATTTATAGGAGAAATACAGCATAGATGCGCGCATGTAATAAGAGCGAAGAACAATGAAACAGAGATAGATGAAACAAGGGCCGGGCTAGGCCAGGCTGACCTGGGCATAACTAGAACAACGGTCAAAGCTAGGCTAGTCGGGTTACAAAGGCCCTGAGTTAGTCAAGACCGGGTTGAGGGTTTAACTGGTCCGGCTACAACCTTCCCCCATTGGCCGATTCGATCCCGGTTATCATAGGCTAGATCAAGAAGAAAGGGAAGGAAGACGCGAAGAAATTGCTGGACTTGAGTGCGCTCTGTCATGGATGCAGAAGGAGAGGTGGGGGGTTGGTCCTGAGGATGGGAGATGATGCCATTGGGCTCAGCCTTGTGGGACGTAAGATCTTGCCAGATTGCCAAAGTCAAGTTTGCGGCACCAACGCGCACGGCCATGTTGTACAGAAATTGCTGGAGTTTTTCAGCCAAACTCTTTTGAAGAACGTCAAAAGTGCCAATTGAAAATTGGTTTGAGTTGGTCACAGATTGGACAAAAGGTAGAAGCCACTGGAGAGATTGGGTCTGGAAATCTGGAGAGCGGAGATTGGACGCATAGTCATCACGTTCAAATACTCTTTGAAGGGGTTCAGAAGGGCATGATGATACGGAGACGGTGTCCAAAGTTGACGGCTCGTTCGATTCTTCTTGAGCTATCGTCCAGAAAGAAGATCCTAACTGGCGTAAGAGTATACCCCAGCATGAATAAACCTTTAGAAGATGCTCTCCAACATCGGTGATGTGGTCAAGAATTAGCTTAGGTAGGACAAAGGACAAAGGTGGAGCGGGGTTTGATGGACTTGAAGAGAACAAGGGTACAGCTGGTAAGATGGACGCCAAGCAGAGCCAGCAATTTTTGCGGGTTGGGTGAATGACCAAGTCGTGAGGGAAGTTTAATTGATTTCTTGTGGATGAATCGATGTGATCACGAGCAAGAATCCTCGGGATTTCGGCCATCACTGCCCTCATAGCTTTACTCGGCCCTGAGAGACTGCTGGGCAGGGGACCTCGCAACACAAAATAGTCTAGATGAGACCTCGCAAATGCTGCACAATCTGCGTTATCACTTATAGTCAGGAGTATCCATCCAGGCAAGGAAATTTCGAAGTTAATGTCTTGAATTGAGACACGAGTCGACTGATTTACCATCATTTGTGAAACTACTGACCTGATAATACTATTGATAGTATTGGACTGAATGTTGAAGTGACTAACCCGCCACCAGTTGTATCAGTCTCAGATTTTATTGCGTTCGAGGATGGGAAGACCTATGAAGATCCACAAGTTATGGATTGATCGGATGAAGGTAACGATTACTTCTGGACGCGCTGAGTTTAACATTGGGAGCCATCTATGATGAATGAGAGAAGTCAGCATCAGCTGTGGTGCTTGGAGAGCATTGAAATGGATACAACTGATACGAACTTTTCCTTGAGTCTCCTCAGAGAAGCATCATGTTCCACGCGACACAATCCACGCACTTGGTAATGCAGGCTTGATAAGTTTCCCGCCGAGTTTGAACGAGCCCTTTGGGTTTCATACTGATCAATTTCAATAAAAATGCGCCCATTTCTAGACGCTTGTCTCTTTCAAGAATGAAGGATTGTTGATTAATCTACAATTGGCCTGCAGACAATCCTTTGTCGCAAAACAGATGACCGTAACCGGAATCGGGACCAAGAGGTGCCAAGTCTGATTGGACTCGAGTTATTGTACATTTGAGTCCGAGACTGGTGGCGTTGTTCCATCAATTCTAGTCTGTTGGGTTTTGAATTAGATTGTTGAAAGAGTGGAGAAGAGCTTGATATTGCTCACATTTCAAAGGTTTAGGTTCCATTATTTATTGTTGCGATAAAGAGACCAAGTCCAAGATCCACGTGAAGGTAGAAAGTAAGGGATTGTTCCTCGAGATGCAGGAGAGAATGGTCGAGCGAGGGCGCTGAAAATGTTCAATGGAGCTGAACCGGACATCATTCGCGCGTTTCGAGATGAAGCTAAAACAATGTGAATCAAATGAGAATGAGATAAGACTGCCGAGTTCTAAACAAGGAACGAAGGAGGTTTTCCATACCTGAGATAGAGCACAAGAGGAAAGAGCACGAGAGCGGAGAGCCGCATGGAAACAAGGGTCCGGATGGATCAGGCGAGGACAACGAAGAGGGGTCAAGGCGTCCTGGGCTGAAACGTGACCTAGACGAAGCGTTCGTGGTGTCGGCTACAGTTTTCATTCTCCCCAAAAAAAGTGCAGCGGGCCGTCTGGCAGGCGACCTCTTCTGGCCTGGAAGGGGGGGATAATTCTCCTCGCACTGGCCGTTGCTCTCTAAAGTGCTGATTCAATACATCTTCTCACATTTCGTCAGGCAATGCCTCCAAAAACGCAGGATCGATTCCAGTGTCGGTAATATCAACTTCGGCACCATTAATCATGATGGTGACTCGTTGGGGTGGAACCGCTGCTGGGGCAGCATCGGTCAATTCTGAGGATGCGGGAGCTTGACTGGTTGAACCTTTCTGGCTGAGGAACGCCAGAATCAGTTGTGGATGGCGGCTGGCCGGGCTCTGCAGGGTCCTGCGTACTTGATCCCTCAGCAGTGGAGCCAATCCTATCGGCCAACTGTCGGGCTAGATTGACTATTTCCACAATGTCATCTTGTGGGTCCACGTCTTGCATGGTGGTATTCTCAGGCAGTCAGTGCAGCTGCTGGGACGGCTACAATGGTCAGGGGGAAAGTCAGCTGCGTGTGAAGATAAAACGAGATTGGAGGAAACTCAATCGGACTGAAGCATGGATTCAGAGGTTGACTACTCCTCATTCGGCTGATTGCCGAGGTCGGTGCCATTGTGCATTTCAGCATCCTCATTGCCTGAGGGTTGGGAAGTTGGAGGAATAGGTTCATCGGCCGACGCGTTGACCAGAGCCAAAGACTCAGGATACCAGTGACATCTACAGGCGTCAGCAAAACCCTGTCATCGTTCGGGCGCCGATGTGGCTGCATCGGCTGAAGGCGCGGACTAGGAAGAGGATGTCAAACTTTTCTCTTTCGCGAAGCTGTTCCTTGGCTGCTTGCTTGGCATGTGGAAATAATAGGTTAACGATCGCACGTTGAATTTTGGCTGGATTTTCGGAGACGATGAAACCTGCTGGAAGACCCGCGTCTCCTCAGACCATTTCGGAAAAGTGGCCAGTGGCATGAGAGTTTGGCCAGGAATTTGATCGGCTAGGTGCCGATCAAGTCGGCTGGCAGGGGGAGGTTGATTTTTTTTTGAGAGTGCAACTGTTACGGGCCGAGGGGCATGACTACGCCACGCTGAGGGTCGATGACAACGTGACCTGAGGAGGGTCCACTCGGACCTTGACCGAGATCAATGCGAATCAGTCGCTGGTCGTAGGCAGCTGGGCCAAGGATATGTTTGATAAGCTGGCCAGCTCCGCCTACCAGGAGGTTTTCAATGTGATGATCGCCTGGTCTACCGATCCGGATCGAATTTCCATCGGACGATGAGAGCAAGTAAAACCTTCGTGAGCCAAGGGGGAATTGAGTATTGGACCGAAATTGCAACACTTGCGAGACTGGTATGTGAATATGTTGGTTGAAGAAGGTATTTAGTCTTACACTAAGCTGAACTACATTAGTTTGTGCTTTCACATCCACTCAGGAACAGCAGCCCTTGTAAGTCTCATAAAAAGTCAAAAAGCCTTAACCTAATTAGAAGCAGCCAAAGTACCCAGTCCAGCATCCTAGCTACTTTGTCAGAGAATTCTCAATTCCTAAGCCTGAAGACCTGGAATTTCCCTGCAAAATTTGGAACCTGTTTTTCCTTCGTCTGACCACAACCTCCCCCCACATAAAAAAAGAGAAAAAAGAGTCATCAAATGAAGATCTTTGGAGTAAATTCCATAAGTGGTTGGAAGCCGTGCACCTTTTTCTTATCCACTAATGTCCGGGGAAAAAAAAGGAAAAATTGTAATTGACAAATTCCTACAAAGTGAAAAAAAATTCAGTCCATCAACTTCAAGTCCGTTTGCACACCTCAATTTTGTCTTACTTCAAAATTAATGCAGGAACCGTGGAAGGGGGAATCTCAAAATCCAGACTTGCAATTTGCAAGCTCCTTTGAAATGGACCATCGAAAAACATGCACAAGAAGACTAAACTCAGTTTAACACAATATTGATACAATACCGTAGTGATCTTTGTGTTTGTTGCTGTTGAAACAATTTGATAATGATGCACAATAGTTATTCATCATTTGGT
>PGCI01000379.1:0-82660 GCA_002873125.1 Puccinia coronata f. sp. avenae | reverse complement strand
GACAGCTCTTGGCGATCTTGCGCAGTATTTTCTCGTCGTACTGCCGGCGGAACAGCAAGGGGTGGTTGGATACTTTGCGCAACTCCATCAACACATTCGTCGTCGAATTCGCAATCGCTTTCTTATCGGCTGGAGTCGCCTTACTGCCTGCTAGCAGGCCATTCTTCTTGAACCCTTCCATTTCCTCCTCTTCAAAATCATCATCCTCTTCATTTTCAGCCGAATTCAAGAAATACTTCTTGCTCTTCTTGACCAGTTGGTTGTACGCCTCTGATTGACTGGCTTCGAGTTCGCAGTAGATGACT
This sequence comes from Puccinia coronata f. sp. avenae, assembly GCA_002873125.1. NCBI lineage: Eukaryota > Fungi > Basidiomycota > Pucciniomycetes > Pucciniales > Pucciniaceae > Puccinia > Puccinia coronata. The sequence continues at coordinate 82,355 of PGCI01000379.1, read as the reverse complement.
TTCTCGATCTTCTTGGGCAGCTCCTTGAGCACCTGGGCCTTCTTCCTCCGGAGAACGAAAGGGCTCATCATCTTCTTCGCCCTCGTGATTCTAGTCTGAGCGAGTAGGTTTACTTGAGCCTCCGAGGGTACCTTGAAGATCATCCGAAGATCATCCTGGGCCTTTCCGCCGAAGATCTTCGGGAGGATGAAACTAAGGAGAGAGACCAGTTCCTGAAGGTTATTCTGGAGGGGGGTTCCAGTAAGCAAGAGGCGCCAGCCGACGCGCATCCTCATCAGGTCTTTGTATCGCTTCGACTGCGAGTTCTTCAGCTGGTGGCCCTCGTCGTAAACGCAGGCGTCGAACCGCATCCGGTCAAGAAACTTGCGGTCCTGGATCGTGCCTGTCGCGATGTTGTAGGTGGTGATCACTACGTCCAGCTCCGCAATGGCTTTGAGCTCGTATCGTAGTTCCGCCCGTTCCGACTGTGAACCGTAGTACTCCCGGACAGCCAGGTTGGAGCTGAAGTTTGCAAACTCTCGCTTCCAGTTCTCCAACGTCGACGAGGGAACGACCACAAGATGAGGCCCCTGATGGCCCGTCAGTTTGAGCTGAGACAGGAAACAGACCACCTGTGCAGTTTTTCCCAGACCCATTTCGTCGGCGAGGATGCACGAAAGACCTTTAGAGTAGAGCAGGTTCATCCAGTTGATCCCCAGCATCTGATACGACTTGAGCTTGATGTTCTTCGGCACCGAGGGCGGCTGAGAATATATGTAATCCTTGAATGCTCTCTTCTCTTCCTCCGTTCTCAGGCCTTGTGCATCCGTCAAATGATCAACTAGATCCGACGAGCCTTCCTCTTCTGCTGTTGAAGGCGCTTGCTTGTCTGTGGTACCACCACTCGTTGATCTCACTTGAGCTGCCCAGATATTCATAATCGATGATAAGTCTTTTCCATGCTTTTCGCACTTGTCCAACACGCGATCAACCTCAAAGTAGCCCTGTTTCCACCCAAAGGATAGGATTCAGATTTTATTTTGACATGAGAAAGGTTGGGAAGCAATACTCTTACTTTCATCATGTCTTGATAGTGGTTCATAATCCCTGAATTGACGCCCTTCTTCTTGCGCAGTTTAGATTTCATATCTTCAGCATTTATGAACGGCCGACACCCTACAATGATCTTGGCTTGTTCCAATGTGCAAGCTGTTTTTTTCATTTGGTTTCAAACGATTTTCATTAATGTGTGCCGAGAGAGAGAGGAAAGAGGATGGTGGAGAGGACCTACCAGTGACAGCGGGTAGATCAGCGACGTCGCACGAGTTGAAAAATCGCAGAGCATCGTCCTGAGAGACTCTCTGATGGGCAGCATCATCCTCCTCCGAGTCGCGTTCAGACCTGGCGCGTTTCCACTCGTCCTTATCCGAGTCGAGATTCACCTCGTCCTCTTCCTCGGACGCGAGATCCATCTTTCTTCTCAGCTTTTTGGTCGTGGGTCGGGTCTTGGGCCGGGTCTTGGGTCCGGAGACCACTGCGATGCTGCAGTCCGGGTCCGAGTCCGATTCGCTGTCGGAACTGGAGGCCAATCTGGGACGTTTGTTGGCCATGGGCTTGCTACCAAGCGCAGGGGCTACGATTGATATTTGCTCCTCATCGTCCTCCGAGTCATCCGAATCAATCTGCCTTCTCGTACGCTTGACTTGAGTAGTAGTTTTCCGAGGCACTTTTTCTTGCTCTTGCTCCTCGTCTGAGCTTTCTAGTGCGATCCGACGCGTCTTCTTCTTCGAAATAGTCTGAGACTTGAGGAACACTTTTGGGGATAGTGTGAATGAGAGTGGGTCGTTGGGCAACGTGTGTAGCGACGGGGGCGGTGATGCGGATGAGGATGAGGATGGGATAACGATTGATTTGGGATTTCGCTGTGGTGGTGGGACTATAGGCTGGGATGATGAGGCTGGGTTGTGGTGATGATGGATGCTGAGGTCCTGTTCGAACTCCTCCTGGTCTTCCAACACTTCGAGGCTGCCCTCGGCATCTGAGTCATCGAGGATCAAGTTGTTAGGGCAATGGTTTTTGCGATCATTGGTTGATGGACTGACTGAGCTGGTGGTGCTGATGTCGATGATGGGCTGGGTGGTGGTGGTGGCCTTGTCTTTAGTTCTGATCTGCAGATCTTGTCGGTAGGACTCTGGCAGATACGCTGCGGGCACGATGACAGTCTTGCTGGAGGTGGCTGCGTTCTTGAAGAAGATGGATGACTTCTCTGGTCTGAGCTTGCTGGTTGTGGAGGAAGACATAATTGTTCTTGTTGTTGTTGTTGTTGTTGTTGTTCTTGTTGTTGTTCTTGTTCTTGTTGTTGACCGTGGTTGTTCTTTGTGTTCTCTTCTTGATCCTGTTGACCGCAGTGTTTCAGTGGTGTCACAGTTTACGAAGCGATGCGGACTGAGGAGGGCGACGTCGTGAGCTGAGCTGGTCGTCTGGAAGCGGTAGCAGTGCAGCACTGTGGTATTCGGTCGACTTGACGACGCGCGCGGGTACTGTTTTGCGCACGGAGGGTGCGCCCGCGCGCTCTGGACCCACAATACTAATTATTCTGTGAAGAAAAGGGGAGTAAAAATTGTAGTTAATTGGATTGATTGTCACAAAAAATGGGCTGGGCCTCTTTATCCTTCTTTCCATCTCTTCAAGTTCACAATGCGCCTTGTGAGGCATATCTGTCTACGTCCTCATCAATGCATTTCCTTCATTAAATGGTTCTTCAATCTCTTCTTTGGCCCCGCCAGATATCACCAACATTGGGCGTAAAAACTGACAAACATGTAGTGTGTGGTAACAAGTATTGGCCCATTCTTGACGGTGAGCCTGCTTGGTCAGACTCAGAGCAATGCACACACCAGCCTTCCTCATTACCCCATCCTGCAGTGCACCACTCATTCCTTGATTTCCTAGCTTACTTCTCATCAAGAATCAATCAGTTATTATCACTATCCCACAACCAATATGCAAGCCCAAATTTCCAAGCACATAAAAAGAAAAATGTCCACGGGAAAGAAAATGAAGCTCATTCCAAATCACTCAAAAAAGAACAGACCAGATCAGAACTTATTTGGAAAATAAAATATGAAAAGAAAGTTGGATATAAAAAGATCATTAGTTAAGAAATATGAGCTGGTATTCATTCATATATAGATATGTGTCTATGGATACAAGGGTGGGAATCAGAAGACAAAGCGGAGATATATGCATTCAATGTGGCTGTGGATCAAGCTGAGGGGATATATGTAAGCTAGAAACAAGGGTGGAAGTTGGATCGCTGGACAGGGTTACGTACATAGCGTGGAGAGCAAAAATATCTACACTTGACCAAGGGGAGAATGCTACTCGAGGCAAGGCAAGAAATGCAAGCGGGAGGAGGGGGGGGGAGCCAAAATGGTGATTACAAGTCGTCGTATGAGGGAAGGCCAACGAGAGAGGATATCGGGACTGAACCGCCGCCGAGGGGACCAAGGCTCGCGACGTCGTAGCTAGGAACTCTGTGAAGGTGGGATGACGCGAGGGGAGAGTGAAAAGGTGAGCGATGTTGGGATGCCATATAACTGAGAGTTTGAAAGGGCCTCTCACCTGGAGAGCACGTCTTCGGAGGGCTGATCTTCTTGAGGGGCGTCAGCACTGGCGGAGGAGCCAGGATTGGACGCATCGACGGGTGGGGAGGAGGGAGGGAGGGCGGTCGAGGTGCTGGCGGTGGGGGCAAAAAAGTGCGTAAGCGAGCTGGTTGAGCTCGTGCGTGTCCCCAGGCCCGGTTTGGCCGGTCCCGACGCCGTGGGCGGGCTCGAGCTTCCTGTCGTGGAGCTCACACTGAGCTGCTGCGCCATACGTGTTAACGCCTTCGGTAGCCTTAATGGGTACTTGTTCAGGTTACTACTGCTACCAAACGAATTCAGGAAAGGATGGGGCCCATTGGGACTGGATCCTCTACTAGAAGCCCGACTGCTTGCAAGACTCGACCTTCCTCTGTTGCCACCACCAAATAATCCACAATAATTAGCTAAGCCATTACATTCCTCTTCTGAGTTAATGAAGTTCAATTTTTTGTTCAAAAAAAAAAAAAAAAAGTGTCACTCAACCGACTAGCAGCATCGGTTTCAGCAGATGGGTCCAGGGAGCGAGCCAGCTCTGGGTCGTTCCATCTAGTCATAGCTGGAAAGTAGCCGTGGCTTACGGAGGAGCGTCTGGAGCTGGGGCTTTCAAGGGGAGTACCTGCAGGGGTGGTAGCCAAGGACCAGGGCGCATGTATGAGTGAGGGGCGGTTTGAAGCGCTAGCAATGGGTGCCAGACGGTCGAGCACATGCTCAGAGTAGGAGGGTAGCTCGGCGGGGATGAGATCGTTTTGGGAGGATGAGAGAAGGGTGCCGGAGGGCCCAAAGACGAGGGCGTTGGTACCGTTGCCTCCGGCAGCCAGCATAGCCTCAGTCATCAGCTCGACCGCAAGAACGTGTAGTGGGAGAGCGCAACGAAGCTCGGAGGTGTGGCCATCCGGATTACTGATGAACGCGCTAAACCGAAGCTTGTGAGTGACCGTGACGGGCGGAATCGGATGGGTAGGGGTGGTGGTGTCCGGCAGACTGATCCCTACCACTTTCTCTAACTCGCCTGAGAGGTTCTCTGGATTCTCCGGATCAAACACTTCCGTCACACTTCTTGCCCCCGTGCTCAGTGCCCGGCTTCGTGCGGGCTCAGACGACCCAGCCACACGCTCACCCGTCCCTTCGTTGCTCACCGATACCGCTTGTAATCTTCTGGTGAGTAGACTCAGGTCCGTCGATGTCAGTGCGCCCATCCGTCCGTTCGAAGGTTCTGATGACCTTGAGGCGGGCTGGCTTGTGCCCGTTTTGAATTCAAACCGATACTCCCCCACGTCCCGGTTTTCCACGTGCGGCAGAGCGCCTGGTTTAGACAATAATGTGCTAATTTGGTGGTTATTGTGATTCGAAGGGGGGCAAATGTGCGTTGGTTAAAGCCTTTGATAATTCTATATGCGGACAAGGAAACTTACACATGTTCTTTGATTGTCACTACTAACGAGGTGACTCGAACGCCCTTAACTAAGGGAGTGAATTTGATACTGATTGGGATTGTTTCCCCTGCCACAAATGCCTTCCGAGGCAGGCTGATTTCATAGGAGATTTCTGGTAGAAATTTCAGGAGAAAATAAAGGAAATCAGCTGGATGTACACCCTCTCTTTTGATATCATGGGAAGTGCCATTGCATTTCTGTAGATGAAGAAGAAAACAAATTTGAAAGGAAGAAGACTGACTACCAGGCCAGGTGTTTTCAATGTCCAAAGTTTGACTCCATTCGAGTGCTTCAGCCGGAAAAGAGCGCGAAACTCTGATAAACTTCTTGGTCTCGAACCTGGAGTGAGGCTTGAGAAGGAACGTGTTGGGTCTAGCGGCGACTGCCTTGAGTTTATAGTAAATGAGACCGGAGCCATTGTAAGTTCTCAGGGAAGCGGGGAGACCAGGGGGTAGTTTGAGGCAGAAATGGAATTGATGAAGGCCGGATTGGAGGGTGTGAGTGTGGGATGAGTCTGAGCAGAGGGGTAAGAACTCGGAATGGTTCGTGAACACGGGTGTTTCCTGGTGGTAGTGTTTGCCGGAGAGCGGGTCGATGAAGTCGATCCGGGCAACCGCCTTTAGGACGAGCGAGATGTGCTTGAAGCTGGTGGGCTCGGCAAGCCGGAGCACAATTGAGCCAGCCAGATCCACCGGCGTACCGTTCAACTCGTCTCCCGTGAACGCGCGATAGACCAGCTCTGAAGAATCTAGCTCGAGTGCAAGACCTGCCGTCACACTCGATGGCGGGCTCGGCAGGGTGGCCGAGCCGCTCGCCTGTGAGACCTGCATGTGGCTCGGAAACTGGGAGGAGGGTGTCGCCGGGGCCGAGCTGCTGGACGAGCCTACGCGAATGTTTCCAAGAACCATGACGCGAAGAGGTATCTGATGGCCCGAATGCGACTCTTGAATGTTTAAGGGTCTCTCTTGGCAGTAGATCCTTTTCCCAAGAACCCTCTGGCCGAGCGAGCAAGTTTCTCCGATGTGCGTGTCGATTAAAGGGTAAGATGTCTCGTAGATAATAAGAAGCGTTAATAAAGGGCGCTGAGGTCAAGATTGTTAGATTTTGATTCTTCTCAACGCCGTGCCCAAAAGAAAATAGAGGAAAACAGCCCCCTGCGATAAAGGCTGCCGCTTGATTTGTACGAAGGTAGTAGAAGTCAGAAAGGCGGAATATGCCGGTTCGATCTGAGAATGTAGTCAGTGGATGATGAATTTGAAAGGAATCTGAGTTGCAAGTTTAAGAGACGCCTTCCAACAGTCTTCTGTCAAGTTATCTCCCTGTCTATCTGTATCTGTCTGCCCCCTGGATGGCTATATACCAGTGTAAATGTATGTATATCTGTGTGACTTATGTTGTATGTGGCAAATCTAGAGAAGAAGGTGGTTGGTTCGAGATGCGTGTAAGGGAAGCGAAAACTGTCCGATGACTATGAGAAATAATGATAGGCAAGAACAAAAGGGAAAGAACGAGGAATCAAAGAAGCAAAGGATCTTTTTGCAATAAGATTTCTTCCTGGTTAGCTTTTCTGTGAGGGTATTTCTGTTCAATGTTCGTATCTTGTTACGGGCGGGTCGGTGGTTGTCCTGAACGGCACTTGCTCGTAAAACGATGGTTCTACCGGGATTGAGGGGTGGGGCTGATTCGAGTGGCAACTCAAGTCGAGTCTGCGTATCTCGTGCAAGAGCTCCACTTGACGCTTCTAAAGTATTGTGCGACTGTTGCAGAGAGTCGGCCCCAGCGCAAATGGACAAATTATCTTTGTTGTAGAAAGATCCCGGAAGAGAAGAAGAAGTGATGAAGGGTGCCTGTGCGGTGCAGAACCAGATGCCGGAGTGGGCAAATGATGAATCGCCTGAATGCGGTCAGAAAGGGGCGGACAGTGGAGCGTCATGGTTGAACGTTAAGTCTGAGTGAGAATACAGCGAATGAGACAGATTGAGCCATGTTGTACTCATACATATTGCCACACAAGCACTGATGATAAGGAAGTACATACATGCTAGATGGTGATCACGTTGAAACACACTACAGTCTACCTCACCTTAATTCTCCGCAGTCATTTGCTTGCCTTGGCTCAACTGGACACTCTGCGAGCACCTTGCAGCCTCTTGCAGCTTGTCGGAGTGCGCTGGGCCCGGACAACCGTGACGGGAAGAGGCCTATATGCTCGGCTCGGCTATGCTGAGTTGGATCACAGCGATACATAAATACATCGGCCCCAGTCTTCACATGGGAGCCGAACGGCGGAGATGCTAAGCAGTAATTATCTCTCTCTATACAATGATCCTCATCCCAGCCGGTCTCCTGCGAGTGGGATTTGAAAAGGATCGCAGTAAACGTTGCTGTACACGTATACAAGCACAAGTGCCTAGCTTTTTGCAAGCAAGAGATACAAAAATTTCGCCACACGGCGGCTTCCGTGATTCCCCTTACAGGGCCCTCGATGCATTAGCGCTTACATGGCCCGGCCGTCCAGACATCGGTCACTTTTAAGGCGCGAGCATGGATAAAATGTTAAGAATCAATCAAATTGACGTACTTCTGGCCCTGATCAGGAGACCTCCACTATGACTGGGCCGATGTATGCCAATCATTTGGAATCAAGCCTGCGTCCTACATAGGAGTCGCTCACACCGAGCAGTTTACTGTTTGGGGCGCGGAAGCCTGCCGACAGGTCCTGTGACCACTCGTCGGTGACTGTAAAGCACGCCTTTGAGGTCCCCGTCCTATCGAGCATACATCTTTATTCGATCTTGTAATTGTCAACTGACCCGCTGACCTAGGCTGACCTCATCTATATCCCTCTTCAATTGCGCCATACATACATGCACAAGATGATTGATTCAATCCCCCGGAAAAAGCAGCTATGCGTGTGCCTGTGTCTCAGAATATTCAAGAAAAAGTCTACTGTGCATACGTATGTTTTCTTGATTGGGTGATGTCGGGGTAAGAAGACTGGGTAACGGGTTGGTGTCGGGTGGGATAGAACTGCTATGTAGAATAGGACCGGTAGACTTGCCGGGGTGTTTTTATCTATCAAGTTCCAAGATGTGGTATATGGTCCTGTGTTGATCACTGTTCAGCTGACGAAAGGCAAAAAGACGAAGATATATATCATGTTGTGTACAAGTTGCAGCACCCGCTGCCAACTGTTCAGTCTTGATACTCATGGGGATGCTGTCTTACATTCCGGAACACAAGAGAGAAGTTGAACAAAATTGCACAGAAGTCGTTGTGTGGCACAGTGAATGAGAGCACCCGTTTGCCGATCATGAAATGTCAGATTACGACGTTTTCTCCTCATGAAGTAATTACACAAACAAAATGGTAGGGATGAAGGAAACAGAAAACAATGGTGCAAACATGAGTTCGATCAACGCGACAGGCATGTGGGGAGAAATTCATGGAAAGATAGATTTGCACTTGCAACCAGGAGAAAGTGAAAAAAGACAGACAATGAACAAGAAAAGACCGACTGCCATGGAGTGGTTCACATTGTAAAGAAGAAGAAGAAGAAAGGGATGAAGGGGGGGGTCTAAAAACACATCGGGAGAAGGAAAGACAATGGAAGGGTTTTCAGATGCGGACGGAACGGCAAGCCTTGCGTCTCTTTCCGCCAGTGTGTTGAGTGCCCTCGGCTTTGGAATTGGTGATGGGGCCGATCTTGACTTCGGAGAATTCGACGGTAGCATCGGCGAACTTGGCTCGGACATTTGTTGGGTCGCCAGCCTTGACATCGCAAGTCCCTCTGGCGACACCCGGCCCGGTGACGGGCTTTTCGGGCGGGTAGGTGGAGTCGAGCCAGTTCATGTGAGCCATCTGGTCATCCCATAAACTGAAGACCAGCACCATTCCTTTTTCCAAGGCTGCATCCATGCCTTTCATGCCACCCTTGAGGCTGAAGTCGTTGACGTCCGACGTGAATTTCTTGGTAGCGGCACAAAAGTCCTCCGTGATGGAATCGGCAGGCTTGGCTAGTCCGGGTAACGTGACAGCTTCGTTCTTGATGGTCTTCCCGTCTTGGATGTAAAGCCGTCGGATTTCGGAAAGGGGTCCGGTGTCGGTTCCGTCGCTAGTGATGAATTGGGTGACGACGGTAAATTTCTTGTTGCTGTTGACCGTCTTGTTGAGTCCGTAGAATTCCTTGGCGCCCCATCGGTAAGTAGCGAAATCACATCCATCTTTGTCACATTGAGCTTTGTATCGGCCGCCGGCGTCATTTCCGCACTCCTTGCCGAGACAGATTGAAGGTTCGGGTTTTTTGCACGGGTGAGGAGTGAAGGCTTGCGAGACTGAGTTGGCCTCCCATATATCCATCTCGGGGCAGCAGGATCCCATGGTGCCCGTTCCAGAGTTGGGATCAGTCTTCGAGGGTACCCATCCTTCGGAGTTGGCCTGAAAATCACATGGATGAAACTAATATATAAGTATCACATAATACATCTTGAGTCGAAGTGGAATGCTTTCTGAAGAAAAGCTGACCTTGCCGCCAATCCATTTGACATCCTGGGGGCATTGAGCGTCACAGTAGCCCGTTCCGTATTTGGCACCGGCCATGTTTCCACCAGCCTTGCCTCCGTCTTCGTCCATGGCGGAGAAGTAAAGGGCACCGTTAAGACCACAAGGCAATTTAGAAACATCGACGGTGAAGGAAAACTCTCTGTTCTTGAGCTTGAACATAAAGTACTTGTCCGCCATCGTAAAGTATAATCTGGACCCAACGTTTACCGAGTAGGGTCCGTGAGTGATGAAAGTGAGCTTCAAACTGTCGCCGGTTGAGGTGACGCCGTAGGTGTCCTTGTAGTTCGCACCGTCCAGAGCACAGTTCTTGGCACAAGTGGCCCCGTCGGGACAAAGAGTGGCGTCCCATAAGTTGCCCGTGTAGCAGTTCTTCTTGGTCGCCGTGCTGAAAGCCCATCGCCAATTGGCGTCAATCGTAGCGCCACCCTTGATGGGTTCACACTTCCCTTTCGCGGAGCAGTTTTGGATGGTCATCTCCGGGGGCTTTTCAGCGTTTTCCGAGCCCGCTTGTTGGCCGCGGATCAACGCGAGGTTGGCTAAGTAAACACTTACAATGACGGACCAGCGCATGATGGAAAAAGAAAACTTTGAAAAGTTGGATTAATCGAACGGGAGTACTGGCTAGTGAAATCGAGTAGATATATTAGTATCTGGGAAATATACAAGGGCGCAAGATGTGGATCTGGAGAGGAGTGGGATGAGGGGAATCGGAATAGTGGGAAGATGAAGGCATTTTATAGAGGAAATCGGACATACAAGAGGCAACGGTCCCACCGCGCCTAGTCAGGGAAGCTTGAATGGCCGTCGCCTGCCGTCGTCACCTTAGGGAACATGTTACCCATACAGACGTGCTCCCCGCACGCAAGTTGCAACGCAGTGGGAGAGATACATGCCGATACATACTACTACCCAAATGCAGGGTTCTGAGGCTTTCTCAAAATTAATCTCCATGACTTGGAATCAGGTTCTGAAAAGCCCCCAAGCGGCGGGTGGAAGGACTTACTCCGGAGCCTACAGATTGGCCAATGAAGGACGACTTGGGACTCCCATTGTTTACTTGTATGTATTCCCTTAATTCACCACTTTCGGGCGCGTCCGAAGAAAGCAACCCCAGCGCAGGAAAAGACATGCTGCTTCAGCCCGTGTTGACGTTACCATGTTGCACCCTGGCGTTGATAGGGCAACATGTTCTGGACCGTGGAAAAAGGACTCGTACATACGTATCGCATCACCCTGGTTCTGGTCGGAAGAGGCAGCGAGAGGTCCGTTACCGCCACTCGCCCACAGATCTTACATAGTACCATGGGACCACGCCCCACGGGTACTACATACGCCCTGGGTACGAATTGCGTGGCGCACCCCGACTGCAGCCGACCAGGTCGACCTGGGAGAGGTTTTGCATCGAACCGTTCCACTCGAGGATAGTGATGAAAGAACGAGGCGATGTGAGCTTTCAGATTTGATGGAGAATGAGGTTAATAGGTGCCATGATCATAAACACGCAGCTTGATCTAACTTGGCGAAACTGGGTTGAACTTGGCCGACATCGTGCACTCTGCACCCGCAACTCCCAGAAACCTCACAAAGAGGTGTACTGGATTTCAGGGAAAAGCCCATCAGCTGTTGGGGGTCTTGAGTCATCATATATATAGCCCGTTGGTTATCCTCTACTCTGGACGATAAATAGGTTGCGGATGCCTGCTGGCAATTGATATGCAGCAACTTGGAAATGGGCATCAGTTGTGACACCGTTCTCCAGAAGTGTCACTATTGATATCTTGCAATGTTGGCAGCAGGGTTACGCAAGGATCCATTGGCTGAGGGGTTGGGCGTTGGGTGGATATTCCCTCCTTAATACTAACAGTATGGTTCTTCAACCATATACGACGTAGTCCACAGGACAAGAGTCAAAATGACATCATTTGGAGAGATGGGCACCATCTGGCACAATTTCAATTGCCCTTTCGTTGAAAGATTTTATGAAATCTGGGGTGCAACTATACTGGCGTGATGGCCCTATTTAGAAACTTGTAGCACTTTCTGAACATTTTGTACAAGTATCACCCCAGATACCTGGGTTTCTTTTGAAGGTCATGGGGTATACTGTGCTCAAGGAGCACCCCATGGATACCACCTGGTCCTATGGTGTGGGACTCGGACAACGTGTGGAGGAGGGGTGCCTAATTCCGGGCAGCAACCCTCCATTGTAGCACTTGGGTCAGCACTTTCCACGTATGATTGCTGACACTCACCTCAATCCAGTGTGCAAGAAAGTGTTGGTGCATCTTCGGAAGTTAATATGCAGTACCTACAACCAGACATTTCCATCAAGTGTTCTTTATGCACGGTTTTGCCTTTACTCTCCTTTACTAACTTCCCCACATGTAATAGTGAGCATGTCACCTTGGCATCATGTGTTGTATAAAGATGAATCACAAGGCTTGGAATCATGGGGAAGAGCTGTTGAAAACTAGATGACAGGTGGCAATGGCCTCAAGCTATCCCCAGCAGGCAATCTTCTATGTTTCCATTGTGTACATAAATCCCTGCTTTACACCCCTGCAGACTGCAGCACACAGGAGGGACATTTTCATTGGGTTTTTGGTTAAAACATTACCAGCAGCAGACCAGGGATCAACAGCACTTGAAGACATCTGTCATGTAAGTGATGATAGATTTTTCTTGCTTGGTGGGCGCTTATATCATGCGCAAAGATCAGAGATGACCAGATGATATTATGCAATCAGAAAATGATATGAGGAGATGATCAGATGCTATTTGTTATGCAATCACAAAGTGATATCAGGTACGAAATGCAGACATGAAACTATGTACACTGTTGGATTTGTTTTTAGTTCTGGTTGTTGTCTTTTTTTTGGATGGAAATGACACGATGGATTGATTGATTTTTTCTTTATCCATTGGAAATATGAGCGAGAAGTAATGTGAATGCAAGAAAGAAGAAAAAGGGAAACAAACAAGGGATGAGATAGGTTTGTGTAGATGTCTAACGGTTCAGAGGTTTGCGGTAGTTGACGGGCGGGAAGGGGACGGGGGCTTTAGTCTGGCCTGCGACGCCCCAGGTGAGAGCGCCGACTTTGGGCATCAAGTTATAATGCAAGGTATAGGTGGCATTGATTTCTCTGTACAAGGCGTATGCAACAAAAAGTATGGTTTGGGTGGTTAGTCAGTGAATTGATGCGTGACGCAAACGAACAAAAGGGGGAGGTAATAATACTCAACTTGAACGAGCCGCCGATGTGCTTGAAGGCGTACTTGTTTCGCGCCCCACTCAGGTTGATCTTCGCATCCCGCGCGTTCCTGATGATCCGGTCCCATAGCACTACCTCGTTCGACGGGAACTCAGGGGTCGAGTAGTTGGCCACCAGGTAGACAAAGATCTGCTTGGTGTTGTATCTAAAAATAGGCCGTAAATCTTGGTTTTTTTTGGAACCGATTTAATTAGACATTTGTCTTCCCCTCGGATTTTGCCCTCTGGCTCGTATCATTTGTGTGATCGTTGAGAGGCTGGAGTACGGTCGAGAAAAAAGGCCAAATGTGGAATGCTCACCGGCTTCGACTCCAAAACGGAAGTTGGTCCATTCACGGTCTCGTCGATCGAAATGATCTCTCCTGTCGTGACCCCATAATCTTATTGATTTTAGAAACAGATGATTAGTACCAGTCAAACGATCGAAGAATTTGTTTTAAGCCAGAAATCAAGGTGTTGAGAAGAGACGAACACTTCGACATCAGAGACTTCGACCCGAGCCGGTTCGAACAACGGTTTCTCGAACAAGCCGATCAGCGCGATCCCAGCCACCAGGAAGATGACCGTTGTAGTCGCTACCGCCCTATAGGAAAACAACAATCGTTGGTGGTGAGAAGCTGTTTGTAGCCAAGAGTGGGGGACAGGCAGGACTCACGAGACAGCATTGATCCGTTGGGCGATGGTGTGCATCGGAGTGAGGTGAGCTGTTAATACGTTCGCTTGTGACTGTTATTAATGCAGGTGGTTCGGAGCGGTGCGTGTGTGGTGTGGGTGGATGGATGGTCACTCGTGGTGGGTCTGGGTGAGTTTACAAAGTCGGATACAACGTGGCAACTTCCAGAGAGTAGTTCATTGGGACACGTCACAACCGAGGGACACTCTGAGTACAAGTACAACTCGACAAACTTTTTCTTACATCCATGGCCGACGGGGGACAGCCAATCTACAGCTGTGTATGGGCAGATTACATACAGAGCATATCACGAACAGCTCAAACATTCTTCTGAAACAACACCACCTCATCTCGAGCTACAACCCTAGGGGAAGGCAGACGCCATTTGCATCTGCTCATGTTAAATATTTCCTGAGCGCAACCGTGTGCGCTTCTCCTAGCTGATAACCGAGTACCAAGTACCATGTCCCTAGTAAAAAGCAGACACCCTGGCAGCCAAACTTCGTGAGCTTTAAAAATGGTCATGCCGACAGGGCCCAGGCTCCAATGCGCTGATTTTCAAGCCAAGAAATTCTGCAAGAGATATATTTCATGTTGGCCTTTTCCATCATGGACATTAGTTGAGCATTGATTCTTTTTACCAGAGCAGCTTAAAGCTTCTTTCCATCTCCTGCAGTGCTGGCTCTGAATTGGCTGTAAAGCATTTTAGTTTCTTGATCACTCTCCATTGAATTTGGACTGGGTCTTTGCTACCGGTTCATAAGAATGGGGCAAGAAAAAAGTAGTCAGTTTTAAAAGGGGGAAAATATTGAATCCTCAAATCTTCAAACCAGAATTGTTAACCAATTTAGGTTTGAGCCTCAAGCTAGTTTCTTTTTATTCATGATTAGTTTCTTTTTATTCATGGTTAGTTTCTTTTTATTCATGATTAGCTTAGTAAGTAAGATCTAAATATGTTGGACTGAAAATACAACGGAGGAAGAAATGACAAAGTTGAGGACTCCCCCTTGCTTTAGTGGGGACCCTTCCAGAGCCAGATCTACAAGAAAAACTTTGCTTATCTTTGCGGGGAAGTCTCTGGGGAGTCCCTATCCCTGATCAATTTACACAAGCTGTCCCAAGCATGCACTAATGGCTGGCAAAACTTAATTATTGAAAGTGTGAAAAGTCTCTCTGAATGTTTCTTGCCAAGATATGGCTATTTTTCCATGGCTTTTATTCTTTGATCATCATGAACAAAAAAAAACTATCCCCTGAACATCAGCCTAACTGTCAATCAAGTTCTTGACTGCCTCTGAAGCCTCAAGACCCCTTCCAAGAATCAAAAATAAAAATCAAGCATGGGATTTCCCTTAAAATTCTGCCCTTATTCATATTTAGGATTATAGCTTTTTGAAGGAAAATTAATCAGTTGAACTTTAAGTATCCCTGTTAAAAACATACCTTCAAGAGGGAACTGTTACGACCGTGACATGAGGGGAGACTGGCGCTCTCCGAGGTTCTGGATCTCAAATGATAAATTGCAAGATGAGAGGAGATCTAGGATCTTCACGTCTCGGCCTCTTAAGGTTAGAGTTTGTGACATACAGTGACCCCGCGATGTAAGCATCCACGTTGTATGCATACCTCGCTATACGCATACTTTTTTTTGAAACCATTTTTGGTTACCGCAAAATTGGTGTTTATTAAGCATAATGCATAAAGCATAAAAATTTGAGGGAAAAAAATGAAAATATGCTTATATAGGACAGTGAAAGGCCGTCAGAGAGTACAAAATAAGTAAGATCTCTGGCATTTGTTGGCTCTGGTGACGCAGCAAAGCGCAGGAATGCTTAGCCTGTGGACGGACAAGCATGTGTTTTTGTGATACACATACATACAAGACATAAGTCAACTACCTCTGCTAAATCAAAACCCATGTAAGCATAAAACAGCAGGCATACCTGTGTTGCTTACATCAGACAGCCTACATAAGCATATGCTTACTTTGATAAGAAGCATACCGCGATGTAAGCATAAGAATTGTGTCCACCATTGTTATGCTTACATTGCGGGGTCACTGTAGCCATGACAGTCTGTGTCAGCCTCAGAGACATGTCAAACAACTCCAAGATTGGTGACATGCCCTAAACACTGCTAGGACATTGAATAATATCAGTGAAACTGATTTAGAATGTCCCGTTACCCTATATTAGCATATAATCTGGCACTATAAGCATATAGCCTTTCCATCAGCTTCCATAATGCTCCGCCCACTTTTGGATTCAACATGGGAGGTTGAGAACCACAAGTAGGCCAAGGAGCTAGCTGATGAATTTTCTACAAAAGAAAAGGACAGAAGAAATAAAAATATCAGAATAATATAAATAATCAACACTCTTCCTAGAAATCAGGTTTACCAGGCATCTTCTTCCCTCTCAGGATCAATCTCTGCCACTTAAATATTTCCAGTAAGACAAAGCATTATTTGTTATTCCTACCTACCAATTTCTTCCTTGTCATTACCAACCATCATCATAACCAAATCAGTCCTCCCCCTTTTAAGTGTTATCACACGTATTCACCCTTAAATTGCTTCTAGCAGGCCTCATTATAATTTATAGGCGGAGGTTGTCCATCTCTGACAACTGTCTCTCTTGATCTACAAGATTGAGCCCTTGGATTCTCAAGCTTCAAAAAGCTTGTCTTTCCTTGTGTTCTGTAGCCACTTAAGAGGCACAGGCTCACAGTCTGTGAGCCGTAATTGGCTCATAACACTATCCCCCCCTTAATGCCCAAGCTCCCTGTTCGCGGCTCTGCATTGTCCCCCTGGGCAGCATTAAAAAACCCTGTGGGAAAAAGCTTGCCCTCTTTACTTCCGCCTCGACCGTTTGTATCTTGATGCCGTGTCCAGAAATTGTGATTCAAATTCTTTTATCAGTTCTTGACAGTTGTTGATGTTGCTTGCTGGTTCCCACGAGTTGTCCTGCTCTCCAAATCCCTTCCAACTAATCAGATATTCCTTTGTCTTCCCCTTTTTTCTACAGTCTAAGACCTCCTCTACTTCCCATTCCTCTTCTCCTTTGACTTCTCTTGGTGTTGGTGGCTGGCGGCGGCGTCCTACTATCTTGTCCGGTTTGTTCTTCTTCAGTAATGAAAAATGGAACACCGGGTGTGCTGCTTTCATAGCAATGGGTAATGTCAGTTTATATACTGACGGAGAAATCTTAGCAGCTATAGGATACGGTCCTAGCCAACGGTGGTCCAGTTTTGGGCTTGGCCTTGTTGTTGCAATGTTTTTGCTGTTCAGCCACACCTTGTCTCCAACGTTCCATGCTGGTGTCAGCCTTGTTCCCTGGTCAAACTGTCTCTTCATTGTCTCCTGCGCTATCTCTAGGAAGTAACGTAGTTCGGATTGGACTGCTTCAATCTTATCTATGCGTGCCTTCACGGCTGGTACACATTGGTCGGACAATGGGACCCCACCGTACGTTGGCTCAAATCCGTAGTTTGCCTTGAAGGGTGATGTGCCCGTCGAGGCATGGTCCGCATTGTTGTATGCAAACTCCGCTGTGGGGAATAATGACTCCCAGTTGTCCTGTCTGTACTGCGTGAAGTGACGTAGGTACTGTTCTACTACCTTATTGGCTATTTCTGACTGCCCGTCGGTGCGCGGGTGGTATGCTGTGGATGGATGTAGTCGTATGCCTAGTTGTTTGTCCAGTTCTTGGGTAATTTACGACACAAAAACTCTCCCACGGTCAGAAACTATAGTCTTTGGGGTACTGTGGAGCTTCCATACCTGTCTGAGCATCAAATCTGCCAGGTCCTCAGCGTTTAGGGATTTGGTGCATGGCAAAAAGTGTGCCATCTTTGTCAGCCTGTCTACAACTGTGAGGATGCTGTCATACCCATTGGAGGTCGGAAGATTGGTGATCATGTCGTAACTGATGTCAGTCCATGGCCCCGCTGGTATCGGGAGTGGTTCCAGTCTGCCGAATGGTTTCAGTGTTGACGACTTTACGCATTGGCAGGAATCACATCCATCAACATATTTGTTGATGAATTTCTTGGCGCCCGTCCATGTGTAGCATCGCCTCACTAGCGAAAGGGTCTTTGCTCTTCCCATATGGCCCGCGAGTCTGCTGTCATGCCGGCTTCGCACTATTTGTCGTCTGAGTTCTGGATCATTTGGGACTTTGATCCGGCCGCTGTTATACAGGATATTGTCCTGCCATGTAAACTTAGCCAGCTTATCCGTAGGTGTCGCCAAAGCCTCAGGGATCAGTCTTGCTATCCTCGGGTCATCTTTCAACAATTCTCTTATCCGCTGATTGATCTCCAGGTCCATCCACACATCCTCGTCCTTGACTGGGGCCGCCTCCTCTATCCCCATAACGTCCACCTGGAACCAGTGGTCCGCATCCTCTAGCTTGATAGATTTGTCTACAAACCACTCTTTGATGTCAACCGCCGCTACTTCTGCAAATGTCTCTGGGGTGATGTTTTCCGGTTGTAGGAGTCTTCCAAATGTGAGCTTCTCCTCTTTTGACGGCTCCAGATTGGCTCGCCGCGACAGCGCATCCGGCTTACACAATTGTCTCACGGGTCGGAAGATTATTTCAAAATCAAAACATCCCATTGTCTCGGCCCATTGAGCCTGTAGCCTGGTAAGTTGTTTCGTCGTCATAAAACTCTCTAAATTCCGGTGGTCGGTATACACAATTGCTGTCAGACGGTGGGGGTTCCCTTCTAGATACTGAGGCCATTCTTTATAAGCGGCTACAATCGCAAGCAATTCCTTCTCAAAGATTTTGTAATTTTTCTCAGACTGGATCAGGGAGCGGGACAGACACGCAATGGGGTGTAGCTTGTTGTGTGTGTCGCATACTTGCGATAGAACCGCTCCAAGGGCAAAATCCGAGCAATCACATTCCAGGATGAACGGACGGTACAGATTTGCAATCTTCATAATAGGGGCAGTTGTGAAAGCTGTCTTTAGCGCTTCAAAGGCCTTAGCACAGTCCGTGGTCCATATATAGGGGCTTCTGTCTTTAGTCAGGTCGTGTAGTGGTCTGGCTATCCCGGAGAAGTGATCTATGAACCTTCTGTAAAAGTTGGAGAATCCAATAAAGCGCCGAAGTTCTGTCACGTTCTTTGGCGCCAGCCATTCCGTTACAGCCGTCACTTTTGTGGGGTCCATCCGGAGTCGATTGCAGGAAATGAGCAGTCTGAGATATTCAACCTCGTTATGGGCAAATTCACATTTTTCTGTCTTTAGCCATAACTGCTGGCGTTCTAAGATCTCTAGTATTCCCGTGACAGCTTCCGTGTGGTCAACCCCTTTTGGCGTATAGATCATAATGTCATTGACACCGCCAAAGGGGTTGTATCGGTTACAACCCCCCGCGGCTAGATCGGTGGCGGCAACCGATGTAACATCGGTCTTATAGACCGATGTTACATCGGCGGGTCCCACCGATACATTATTCCTTTGTTCTAATGTATCGGTGGGCCCGGCCGACATAAAATCGGTCTGGGCGACCGATGTAACATCGGTCGCCTCTGGCCGACGTTACCGCGGGGGGTTGTAACCGATACAACCCCTTTTGCAGTGTGAGGTAAGCAGTGTTGGAGGATTCTCCGTTTTGTTTCTCTCTTTCTCTTTGCTTTCACACCTTGTTCACATGTCACACATTCTCCGTTGTATTTAGTGACTGGAGCAGCGTACGTGGAAGGTCTTTTCCTCATCCTTCCACTGACACTCTGCATTGTGCCACGCTGCTCCAGGTATGTCTCTCATCTGTTTCTTTCTTTATTTTTGTTCTGTTTCTTTCTTTTCTTTCCTATGATGCAATCTCATCCTTCCACTGACACTCTGCATTGTGCCACGCTGCTCCAGTCTCTCTGCATCAAGAAATTATGAGCCCAGATTGCAAATAAAAGCTCAACACGTAAAACACCGCAAAATAAGTCAGTCTCCTAAGCAAGAAAGGATCCGGTCAACCAGACCAAAATTTTTTTCTTACGATGGCAAGCACCAGTGAGCAAATCCCACCGCTAAAGCCCCCACCCCAACAAACCAAGGGGAAGAAGCCCACCATGGTGTATGACACCTCAACTCACCCTGCCCTAAAGCTCTTTGGCATCAATCAGCTGAAGCCGCCCGGCCAGGAGTCCAACTACCTCAACTGGCGTTTTGTCATCTCTTACCACTTCAAAGCAACCGGAGTGGCCTACGTCCTCCAGCAACTCAACCCGGAGGATTGACCTGATTCATGGACCCACAACAACATTGCCGTCTGTTTGGTTATAGCCAAGAAAGTCCATTTGGCCAACATTTGCTATATTCTTAACTTTGAAGACAATGCGCGGGGCACCTGGGAAGCACTTGCACAGGCCCACCAAGACTCCACCTCTGTGGGACGCATGTATTGGCTCAGGAAGCTAACTCTGGCTAGGATGACGTCGGCGGACATCAACACCCACCTCAAGGAAATGAGTCGCTATTTCAAAAACCTCAACTCTTTAGTTTCAATCGACAAGCCCCTTACTCTGGACAACATCTATTCCACATCGCTCCTAATCTCACTCCCCTTGAACTGGTTACCATGCGTGTCCGCCATTATGAACAGGGAACGAGTGCCGTCCACCCAAGTTATCTCGGCGCTAAAACAAGAGGCACTCAGCCGTAAATCCCGTACAGACAATGACCCGGTTTCCATCTCCGTGTCAAAAGTGTCAGCTCCTGCCAACTCTAAACCAACCCTTCACTGCACATACTGCAATTGTGACGGCCACAACTTACAACACTGTTATACCGCGGGTTGCATACTCGCAAACCACTTGTCCCGTCCTTGAAACGACAATAGGAGCAACTCAACCTCCAAAAACCACCATTCTGGCCACAAGCGTGCCAAAAAGGCCGGAAAAACCAGCGTTGTTCAGGCCGGGGGCGATTACACCTCGGCAGACAAGGACTCCGATTTCTCTGGGTCCTCTGTGGACGACAAGAAGCCATCTGCGCAAAACATGACAGTCTCTGGCAACACTCAATCGTGAGCCATGGCCGTCAAGGACATTAACATAGACTCCTGATGCTCAATGAGTATGACCCCCTACCTCAGTGATATCGACAAGCCCACCGTTGACAACACCCCTGTCCGTCTGGCCGACCATTCTTCTGTCAAAGCCACTCACCGTGGTCTTGCCTCCCTTCCACTCCCAGTCCCCACCAGCGTTCCAACGCTTGTCGTTCCCAGCCTCCACAAGCCTCTACTAGCCGTGTCTGGTTTATGCAACCAAAGTCTCACAGTCGTATTTGGGAAGAAAGACTGCAACATCTATAACTCCAACGTGCGCGCCGTGAAAGGTAAGGTAGTGGGGCAAGGCTACAGGAAGGGAAACCACTATTACCTACCCACGAGTGATGTAATCTCCTACATGACCAAGATACCCCAAAACCCCAAGATTAACTCTACCTTACTTGATTTCCATAACTGACTATCCCACATAGGAGTCCGCCCCCTCAAGCGTCTCCTCAAACTACTAAACATCACCCCCTCAAACTCCAACAAGATCAATGTCCAGAAATGCACCATCTGCGTTCAGTCCAAACTACACCAAAAACCGCTCAAGTCAAGATCCGCTTATTGCTCAACCACTCCCGGCCAGGTGATTCACTCAGATGTCGCCTCGTATGAAGAAGTCTTGCGAGAAGGGTATAAATACTATGTTACCTTCATAGACGACTGCTCAAAATTTGTTTCCATTTTTCCAATGAAATTAAAATCTCAAGTCTTTTCATGTTTCAAACTTTTTTGCACCTTTTTTGAGAGAGACGGGCGTCACAAGATTTTGTCTCTTTGCTCAGACAATGGAGGGGAGTATATGTCAAACAAATTTGCCACTTATCTTGCACAGGCAGGGATATCACACGATCCCGGTCCATCCCACTCACCTGAACTGAATGGAGTCACCAAACGCGCTAATCGCACCATTGGAAATCTGGTGAGGTGCTCTCTTCTCAGAGCTGGCGTACCAAAATCCTTCTGGGCCAACGCGGTCCGTCATATCTTACACTCCATCAACTCAGTCCCTTGCCACACTCCTCTGGGATTCAAAGCCCCGAACTCAATCCTGGATCACTCTCTGGTGGATGTGCAATACCTCCATCCATTCGGCTGCCTGGTATGGTAAGTCGCCGTTCCCTCCAAAACCCAAAAATTTCTTGACAGGAAAGGTTGCTCTGCTATGCTCCTGTCCTATCTCTCGGACAGTAACGGGTACCGAGTGTGGGATCTGGAAAAGCGCACGGTCGTCAAAAGCCAGGATATGATCTTTGACAATGTGGACTATCCCTACAAGTCAAAACTCCTCCCGTCACCCTCCCCAGTCCACGTCAAACTACCCTGGCCCCACAGGCTAACCTGTCCCCTGCCACCGTTGCCTCCACCCAGGGTCAACACTCCCGATCTTCCTCTTGCGCCTTGTTTTGATTGTTGCCTTCAAGCCTCAATCCATGCGCTAGAGAATGGTGTTGAAGTGGACTGCACACCTCCCAACTCCCCCCCACCCGCACCAAGCAATACCCCGGTCTCTCCTGTGCCCGCGGTCCCTAGCAATACCCCGGTCTCTCCTGTGCCCGCGGTCCCTTCCTCCTCCCCTCCTCCTCCCCCACCCTGTTCACCCTCTCCCGCCCCGGTACCTCCTCCTCCAGTGCCCTCTTCCCCCAGAAGGTCCACCAGAACCAGACGTCCGCCTGATTGCCTTGGAAACTGGTCCAAAGCCACCAACGCCGGTCCCAACATTGATACGCCTAAGACCTGGAATCAACTCCTCAAGTCTGCAAACAAAACAAAGTGGCTTAGGGCCACCAATGAAGAGTAAGGCTCACTCACAGGCATGGCCACATGGAAATTGGTGCCGCGCCCCACCTGTCAGCTTGCTACTATGTAAGAGACAAGCCAACATAGTAACAAAAGCAACAAAAGATATAACAAAATACAGATAAAAGAAAAATCAATGAAAAAAACTTGAATATTATTCCAGAAATGAATTCTACATAGAAAATAACCTAGGGTCCCTCAGCCAAGTGACCCCGTAAATATGGCTCCTTATATTACTTAATAAAATACAACAAAGATAACTTGTAGGAAAAATAGATAAATTACCATAAACCTGTTACATATGACAAATGAGACATATCACATATGTAACAGGTCTCATAGACGAAAGTGTACTTGTCAATAAATGATACATTAAGCCTGAGAACAAGTAATACAACCACAGATCATGAAAGATCCGCAGCTCACACAAATCTTCTACTGATCTAACCCAGGAAGATCAACTTCTGATCCAATTGGTTGATCAGTTGATCCAAAGATCTGTTCCCTGAAAATAACAAGCTCTCTGATTTCGTCCCCAGAGCCCTTGATCAATATCTAAACACCTCTGGTCCCCCCCAGAGAGGATTCCCCAGCTTTATCATTACCACTGAAAATTATCACTCAGCATTGTCCACTAGCTTATAGCCTTGTGTCCAACCTTGTGAACATTCATTATATTATTTAGCACTCTTCCAGCGTCAACAGAAAACTCACCATCATCACCAGCCACTTCTGTTTCCCTATCACCAACCTTAAAGGATTTCTGTAACAAGAAATAGTGAGTACCTTTCTTGTTACCAATTCCTCCCCACCATATATCCTGGGCACAATAAACACCCCTGCTTGAAGGCCCCAGAAGATCAGATTAAAAGTCAAAACCACCCTGTTTACAGGTCCTGATTATTAGAGGGCACCCCAAAACACCCCTGCTTGCAGGCCCCTCTGGAATATTACATATTCCGCAAAATCCTCAATTTTATTATTATTTCCACGTCCCAAAAGGACTCTAAAATCCTCAAAACTCACCAAAAATATTATTATACATTTTTTATAACCTTATCTATTTATTTTGCCAGCCGTGTAGCTAGAAGGTTCAGTCCTTGGCATCACGTAGCCTGAGACCACCAAACGCAAGATCATCCGTTCCAAATGGGTTTTCAAGGTTAAACGTTGCCCAGACAACTCGGTTCAGAAGCTGAAAGCCCTCCTGGTTGCCATGGGCTATCTGCAGGTACACGGGATCAACTATTTGGAAGTCTTTGCCCCCACAATGCGGCTGGAGATACTTTGCCTGATTCTCAGCCTCCTCGCGGTTTGGAAATGGAAAGGGCACCAGGTAGATTTCAAGACTGCCTTCCTCAACAGAAAACTGTCTGAACCTGTCTATATGTCCCAGCCCCCGGGTTTTGAGGACCCTGAACATCCATACTGGGTGTGTGAAGTGGAGCAGTCCATCTACAGACTGAAACAATCCCCGCGGGAATGGAATCTGGAATTGCACTCCGCTCTCATTACCATTGGGCTGACGCAATCTTAGTACAATCCCACCCTGTATTTCAAACTACGGGACCGGAAACTCTTGGGAGCTCTTGCAATCCACGTTGACGACTTGGCGGTAGTCGGCAAACCATCCTTTGTTGACACCACCATTTGTTCCCTCGGCTCTTGTTTCAAAATAGGCGCCAACAAGGAACTCCACAATTTCCTCTCTCTCAAGGTCAACCGCTTGTCTATATCTCACAGGAAAACTACATCAACAAGATATGTTCCCGTTTTCTCCCCAATGATATCGTCTCCGTCAGTACCCCCACCGACTCGAATTTCAAAGATCTCAAGCGTTGCACACCGGAGGATGGAGCCTCACCTGGCCCATATCAACAACTTCTTGGCTGCCTTCTCTGGGCCGCACAGTGTACCCAACCCAACATCTCCTTTGCTGTCAACCAGCTATTGCAGTTCCTCAAGGATCCCTTAGCGGCGCACTGGCATGCAGCGCTTCGAGTTTTGCGCTATCTGTCCGACACAAAGCATCTCCGGCTGAAGCTGGGTGGTTCTCTTGGTTGCTCCGGCTTCTCTGAATTTGACTGGGCGGAGGACCGTCAAGACCGACACTCCACCTTGGCGTACACCTACCGCTTGGGTGTTGGTGCAATCTCATGGAAGTCGCGGAAGCAGGCCTCAGTTTCACTCTCCAGCACAGAGGCCGAGTATAAGGCCATGTCCAATGCATGTAAAGAGGGCCTGTGGCTCCGTCATCTGCTCCGTGAACTCAAGCTCATCCCGTCCACCTTTATTCCCCTCCACGTTGACAACACCGGCACCAAAGCTCTTGCGAAGAACCCTGAACAAAGCACATTGACGCTTGTTTTCACTTCATTTGGGACACTGTCAAGAAGGGCAAGCTGCAAGTCCTCCATGTATCCACCAAGGATATGTTAGCGGACATGCTAACCAAACCGCTTCCCCAACTTCTTCTGCAATCTCACCGCCAGGCATTTGGAGTAGTTTAATTTTTTTCTTTTTTTTCTTTTCTACTTTTTACTTTCTTCTTTCATTTTTTTTACTCTCTTTTCTTTGACTCTAATTTTTTTTCATTTCTCTTCTCAGGTGTTCAGCAAGGGGGGGTGTTTGAGTAGTCTTTCTTTTGTTTCTCTCTTTCTCTCTGCTTTCACACCTTGTTCATATGTCACACATTCTCCATTGTATTTAGTGACTGGAGCAGCGTACATGGAAGGTCTTTTCCTCATCCTTCCACTGACACTCTGCATCATGCCACGCTGCTCCAGGTATGTCTCTCATCTGTTTCTTTCTTTCTTTTTGTTCCGTTTCTTTCTTTTCTTTCCTATGATGCAATCTCATCCTTCCACTGACACTCTGAATTGTGCCACGCTGCTCCAGTCTCTCTGCATCAAGAAGCAGCCGTGTCCTTCCCAATCCTCCCTCCAAGAATATCTTGCATGAAATATTGGAAGTAGCCCGGCGTGCCCGTGGGCCCAAACGGCATGGTCAATGTGGCAAACTGGCCCGCTCTGCACACAAAAGCTAGCTTCTCCTTGTCTCCCTCCGCCACTCGTAGGTTGCCATATGCATTGTGTAAGTCCAGTTTGGTGAAGGTGTTTGTGTCCAGCAGGCTGTCTATAAGGTGGGGCTTGATAGCAGCACGCCCTGTGGGCGTGCGCATGCCTATCCGCACGCCCAAAAAAAAGTTGTGCAGCCGCTGCAGGCCGCTTTGGAAAGGCGTGCTGTAAGGATCACGTTTTGATCCTTCACTGTCTGTCAGATAGGCACTAGCAAAGAGAAGTTCTAGTACCAAAGTGGGATGAATTGCAGTCTAGACAGGAGAGAAAGATCTCTCTGATTAGTATCTACAAGTGAGGAGAAGTGGGAAAAGGAAAATGAGAAGAGAAAGGGTACTTACCTAGACAGGAGAGAAAGATCTCTGCTGTCTAGGTAAAGGGAAAGAGTGAGATTAAATACCCATTGGGCTTAACTAATTGGACGGGCCCTTGTGAGGCCCATGGGACAGAAGGGTCCTCACAGTCTCCCCTCCTATAAAAGAAAAGGGCAAAAGTGGGAAGAAGGTAGAAAGATGGGTGTGGGGGACAGAGGGTGAGTACATCAAACATAAAATAAAATTCAATTGTCAGGAGTTGGAGTTAGGTTGGCCTTTTTCTTTTCCTTCTTTTTCTTCTTCTTCTTCATTTCAGTCTTGTCCATATTGGCTTGCTGGAGGTCCTCTTGGATGTCATTGTACTTGACATTCCTTGTCCCATTGGAGGGCCTCATCAGAGTCCTTGGGGGCTAGTTGAGGTTCTGGGGACTCAATAGTGTCATCAACAATGGTGATGGACCCTATTGCAGCAATGTTGAAGTCGGAACAGACAGGAATAGAGGTTTCTGCAAGATGTTGAGCTAGGTGGTCTTGTGTTGGTGAAAGCAGGGACAAAGACCTGCTACAAGGTGAGGATGTGGTGGTGGTGGCAGTGATGATGATGTCTCTGAATTCCATTGAGAGGGAAGGAGGATCATTGGGATCGCGCAAGCTACAATGAGATTTAGAACGGGAGGTTGAGTTGGAACGACTCTGACAATGGCGCGCAAGCGCTTTGGTCGATGTAAGCAAGCTCAGCGGTTTGTTATCTGCAGGAGATGGTGGCAGGATGGCTGTAGAGGGTGAGGGGAGCACCGCGGTAGCCCCTAGACTGGGCTGTTGTATGGTTGCAAGTGTGACAGTTGCCACGGCGGAGGTGTTTGTTTGCTCGGTTGTGCGTGGTGAGAGAGAAGGAATCGAGCAAGAAGGAGGCAATGAGGTGGTGTGGATCGTGTTGCTGAGGTTGACAGGAGCTAGAGTCGGCAGATAGTCGCTGCTTGGAGGCAGGGTGGCTCCAATTGAGCTAGAAGATGTAGGCAAGAAGGGATGAGGGGGTAAGTTCGGGCGTTAAAGGCCTGATTGTTGACAAAATGATGTGCAAGGGAGGAGGAGATCCAGTAGGCGGGGATGACGAGGAGTGGATGGAGAGGGCTTTGGATGGTGCCCGCGATGAGTGGAGGGTGTTGGCATATGAAATGCGCGCAAGAGGTGGGTCCAGTTGCGCAGACAGAGTTGCGAGCTGATCTGGTGGTGTACGTACACCACTGGAGTTAGGAACAAATGGGGGGCGTCGGTTGATGATGGCGCCGTCTGAGGATGGCATCAAGGAGGCTGAGCGGGGGGATGCTGAGGGCGGTGAGGCTTCGACAGGCCTAGCTGGAGGGTGAGATTCGCGAGTTATCAAAATCGCTTGGCAAGGGGTGGCCGAGTTCATATTGACCCAGCTGCTAGAGTGCGTGGGCAGGCAGGCCATGGATGGAGAGGGATGTGGTGTGTGCAGTCTACAACAGATGGAGTCGGCAAGGGCAGCAAGTACAGATGGGACAGTTGACATGCCAAGAGAATGCATGGGAGATTGGGTGGATGGTCGATGGAGGCCGGGGTACTTGTCCGCAGTGATGACCTGGCCAAGGCTCAACATAGCTGGCTGGAAGGATGGGAGACATTGTCTAGGCAGGCGGATTAGAGATCCCCCTTGCAGCTTTTTGTGTCGCCAGTTGGTTGCTAGAGACCTTGCCGTTTTCTTGGATAACAGTGGAACAATACCTTGATCCACAGAGCATCAAAACGAACCACCCAGGGGAGCCGAGGGGGCCGAAATAGACAGAGCGGCTCTTGCTTAGCTAAAAGAAGGTTTACAACCCCTTTCAGGCGTTGGATGCGGTCTTTGTAGCTGTTTGGTGGCCGGTCAAATTGGTGTCTGGACCATCCTTGAAGCATTTTGGCGGCGGGAGAGAAAGGCTGGCGGAGACGAGGGGCTGGGCTAGGGTGAGGATTGAAAATGGTGACGGATGGGATGATGAGGCGGAAGTTGGAGGAAGTCGGATAAGGCACAATAATGAATTTAAAAAATTCTGCCCGTTGAGTTTGTGGAACTAGAAAAAAAAAGTGTAAGGATTGCGTTTCGATCCTTCACTGTCCGTCGGATAGGCACTAGCAAAGGGAAGTTCTAGTACCAAAGTGAGATGAATTGCAGTCTAGACAGGAGAGAAAGATCTCTCTGATTAGTATCTACAAGTGAGGAGAAGTGGGAAAAGGAAAATGAGAAGAGAAAGGGTACTTACCTAGACAGGAGAGAAAGATCTCTGCCGTTGTGGCGTCCCAAATATGTCAAAATAATTTTTTTTGGGTTTTCTTACACTCAGATTCCAAAATACAACTACAATCACTCAACTATCAGCAATTTGGACTTCAGAATTAGAATCTACAGCCAAAATAACCCTTAGTCACGTCTCACACAATCTCCATCACTCCAGCGGATCAGAAGTTACGGACAAATCAGCATATTCAGTTACCTACTGCTACCAATCACTTAAACACAAAACCTCCAAATGGCCATATCTGACGTCAGAAACATATTCTTCAGGTAAAATGAGTCTAGGAATCAACTCTCAGAATTGTATTTGCATCAGTGGATCATGAGTTATGGCCAGTTTTAGTTCCTAGACCCGGTTTTATTCCCTTGTACTACCTCAATTACACACATGTAACACTAGTGACACCCCAGGACATATGAGGATTGTTTTTTTTTCATCTGGTTGTTCTTTTTTTTCCAAGTGCTCTTTTTTTCAGTCACTGTTTTTTTTCCGGTATGCTTTTTTTTCATGTTCTTTTTTTCATATACTTTTTTTTCAGGTTCTTTTTTTCATATACTTTTTTTTATATACTTTTTTTCATGAGGACTTTTTTTCATGCTCTTTTTTTTCATGGATGCTCTTTTTTTCATGCACAGGCCAGCAGAAATGCCTCATTTGTACTTCCCTTGGAGCTAAAATCCCTCACTTTTTTCTATTTAAGAGGCTCTCCTCCAGGTGTTTTTCCCCTTCCTCACCAGATTCTGTCCCCAGAATATATCCTCACCTTATATCTTCACACACCATTATATATTAGATATTAGTATTACTATCCCCTATAGTTGACTACTGGTCACTCCTCTATTTGAGGTTTTATTACTCACCAGCAATTATATATTCACTCAACAACTCTCATATATACCCCTACCCTCAGGTAGCGGGTTCAATCCCTGGTTGTAGCGTCAGCTCCCAAAACTCATTTCGCATTACAAACCATCATCATCATCCATCCATCCTTGGTAGTAGCGTCAGCTCCCAGAACTCATTAGCTTAGCACGCCATCAGTATACATACACATAGTCATCAATACCCATACTCATCACTCATCACCCATCACTAATTAGTATATTAGACCCGCATACGTATCATACTTCATCGCAAACATCCACCGCTAAAAAAAACCCATCCGGTGGGCTTGTCCGACACGGCATCGGACACGATTGTCCGATGCTATGTTGGACAAGCCTGTCCGACAGGTTTGTCCGACATGGGATTGGACAATTCTGTCCGATGCCATGTCAAACAAACCTGGTTCGATGAGTTTGTCCAACATGGGATTGGACAATTGTGTCCAATCCAGTGTCGAACAACAATGTTTGATGAATTTGTCCAACATGGGATCAAACAGGTTGTTTGATCGGGGCTTGATAGCGGCACGCCCAAAGGGCGTGCGCACGCCCCCCCGAACGCCTAAAAAAAAGGCGTGCGGGGGCTGCACGCCTTCCCAACCAGGCGTGCAAACCCCCGCACGCCCTCCCCCGCATGCCGCACGCCGTCCGCACGCCTACAAATGGCGTGAGGACAGCCAGCTTGGGGTGCGGCCCCGCCAGACAGGCGTGCTGGCCATGCACGCCTGTCCGGAGGGCGTGCAGGCCTTGCACGCCCTCCGGACAGGTGTGCACGGCCGGCACGCCTGTCCGGCCAGGCTCACGTAAGCCTCTTGAATTGAGAGGCTTACGTGAGCCCCTTGGTGCCCTTATAAGGGTACCGTTTGGTACCCTTATAAGGGAACCATTTGGTACCCTTACAAGGGTACCGCTCGGTACCCTTATGAGGGTACCGAGTGGTACCCTTATAAGGGTACCAAGTGGTACCCTTATAAGGGTACCAAGTGGTACCCTTATAAGGGTCCCAAGTGGTACCCTTATAAGGGTACCAAGTGGTACCCTTATAAGGGTACCACTCGGTACCCTTATAAGGGTACCAAACGGTACCCTTATAAGGGTACCAAACGGTACCCTCATAAGGGTACCACTTGGTACCCTTATAAGGGTACCACTTGGGACCCTTATAAGGGTACCACTTGGTACCCTTATAAGGGTACCAAGTGGTACCCTTATAAGGGTCCCAAGTGGTACCCTTATAAGGGTACCAAGTGGTACCCTTATAAGGGTACCAAGTGGTACCCTTATAAGGGTCCCAAGTGGTACCCTTATAAGGGTACCAAGTGGTACCCTTATAAGGGTACCACTCGGTACCCTTATAAGGGTACCACTCGGTACCCTTATAAGGGTACCAAAACGGTACCCTTATAAGGGTACTACTCGGTACCCTTATAAGGGTACTACTCGGTACCCTCATAAGGGTACCAAACGGTACCCTTATAACAAGACATGGACCAATGGCAATAGGATCAACTTTTAATACAAATAGAGGACCAACTACGCCATTGGCACCACCACCTAAAGCGGACAAAGGAAAACCAAAGGAGCAATATCGCACTAGGATTGAAGACTTACTGGAAGACAAGGAGGAAGAGCACCCACAGCAGCACCAACATCAGTATCAAACTCAGAACCCATTCCATCAAGAACCAATACAATACCCAGAAGAGGAAACACCTCAACCTCAGCACCAGCCAAAGCACTATCAGAGCACTCCATATCCAGTCAGACCAGACTTCCCTAGAAGACAACAAGGGTACAGACTTCAAATGGGGGACAAATCGTTAACGGATATTCCCAGTAAAGGGATGAAGATAATCAAAAACCCCACATTAATGTTTGACGGCAACAACTTCACATCCTTTCTAAAGAGGTACGAGCGGGATGCCCTACTGTTTGGACTAAATGATCACGTGATGGCCATGCAGATTGGACAATTTGTTAAGATGGAAGAACTAAAACAGGAACTCAAGGCCATGGACGGCTATGACAACGCTAATTGGGACATATTACGACCAGCCATGATGGAAATCTGGGGAGAACAAGACAACACTATTCTACATACGCCGCAGGACTTAATTGATCTCAGCAACAAATACTCAAAGAAAGGAGGTCTAGCAACAGTTCAAGAATACAAAACTTACTTAGGCCAATTTTCAATCATTCTTCAATATCTCATCAAGAGCAAACAACTAAGTGCAAAGGAGGAAGCCTTGTATCAGTTCTTAACTGCGTTTTCCTTAGAAAGTCAGAAGAATATCAAGCAAGCACTAGTCAATCAAAAGCAACTTCCCAAGGGACACAACGGCACCAGCAAGCCTCCCAAATGGCAGCACGTACTTCTAGCATTGGAAGCCAAGATACGAGTCAAAGAACCCGGATTCTCTAACGTTACTGGATTTGCGGCAGCTAATCAGATGATGCAGAAGGCACTGGATGTTCAGAAAGGAGACAGGAAGAGGCGCGAAAAGATGCTTGAAGAAATACCCGACCAATCAGTATTGCAAAAGAAGATAATGGACATGGAGAAAGAGATAGCAAGTCTTACGAATCAACGAGCCAATAATGCACCGATAGGCTATCAGCAGCAAGGAGGGAGCACCAATAACGAATTCTCCAGGGGCAATCCAAAACCAAGAGGCAAACTCTTTCCAACCAGGATATGCTACTACTGCCACAGAGAAGGAAACGGGACTTTCAGCTGTCCAGAGGCACTCAAAGATGAGCAACAAGGACTAGTAAGAAGGGCAGGAAACAACTGGTTCCTACCAAGCGGTCAACAAATACCTTGGAACCCAAACAGACCTATTCGACATGTAGTTGCCACCAAATCTGCAAAGGTTCCACCTAAACCAGCAGTCAACTCAGCCTTTCAGACGGATCACCCCTCAGTTTTTCAAACTTAAAAAAAAAGCAGAAGCAACCCCGGAAATAAGTTCATCCTTACACAAAATTGAGTGGGAACCACCTAAGCTAGGAGTTTCCAACTTTGAGAAAGTGCAAGTGGAAGCAAATGCGGCAACAACGAGAGCAGAAGCGCTGCGAGGACGAAGGAAGGCGCAAGTGGAAGAAACGGCGATGGACGTTGTGGTGTGCTATTTTGGTTTCAAGTATCAAATGTGGTAAAAAGGACCAATTCTTATATATAATAGGTATGAAACTAGATACATTACTACATAATCCAACTCTACAAGGTCCTAAACCCATAATTACCCACCAGAAGCACTCAGTTCTACATGCATAATCCATACCCCCTATATAAATTAGTACATATATACATAGCTAGCATATTTTATTATCTCTTAGTTTTATGTCATTTACTTTATCTGGACAACTTGTGGTACTCAGACCTCAAACCAGCCAACTTGTGGTATTCAGACTCCAACTGGCCAACTTGTGGGATTCACTCAACAGGCTCTGACCAATCAGGACTCACGGTTCAGCACACTCAATTTCAGTCATCAAGTTCTGACCAATCACACGTCACAGTTCAGTTCACTCAATTTCACCCAGATTTGACCATCATTTCCTGACCCATCACAAGTCACGGTTCAGTTCACTCAAATTCAGTCAAATCTGGCCATCAGTTCCTGACCAATCAGAGCTCAGGATTCAGCTCCAACCAATCAGCACGCATGGTTCAGGCATTGAGTTCTGACCAATCACGGATCATGGCTCAGTTCATCACCAGCAAAAAAGCCTCATCTCAGATCACCACCGGCAAAAATGCCTCATATTTTGATATAAAAAGAGGGCTTCTCACCCCCTTCCAACCTCATCCACTCAGGCAAATCCTGACAGGAACCACCACCTCACTCATTCCACATCCACATCCAAAGATATCAACATTTCCAGTTCATCTCTTTTACTTGCTGAGGCATAGTTGATCTAGGTCTGATAAGATACTGCTACATATAAGCTTTCTTTATCATTAGTTTAGCCACAACAATAAATAAAAGTTTGTTGTGTTAGCTCTTTGTAGTAAATTAGAGGGGCAGGTCTTTCAAACCACCCGTAACAGTTATAATAGTTTCATACATACTAGGAATATTATCTTCTGTTATTTCCCCCTCACAGAACTGCCAATCCATCCCAAAAGGAGTTCTCACAACGTGGATCAGGACGAACCCATGGAAGAAGTTATCAAAGAAATACCATCAGTGAGGCGCACACCTGGACAAATTCTAGAATCACCTCAATCAAAGAGAGATAAGGAGTCAGCCGAGTCAGCATTAATAGAGGAATTGGATAATTTGGAGATACCAACAACCTTCTCTCAGCTCACTGCCATTTCACCAACTTACGTGGAAGGACTGATCAGCAAGCTTCAGGAATGACTTCCTGGCACTAAGAGTTCCCAATTGACTTATATTAAAGAAGATAAGAAGGTCAACACTCCAAAAGTGGCATCAGCAAGAATAAATCATGAAGACGAGGAAGACAAAGCATATAACTGCTTCTATAGTTGCGCGCTAGGATATATCAAAACTTGGATCATGGACCAACGGGTACCCTTCATGGTAGACTCAGGATCAATGGTTAATGTTATACCGGCTAAAATGGCAATTGATCTGGAACTAGAAGTAGTCAAAGTGGACATCCCAATGAGAGGAGTTGGGGGAGAACAATGCAACATAAAAGGAGTGGTAGAAAACTGTAACATTACAATCGGGCAATTTACGGGACTGGTTCACCTTTTTGTGGCACCTCAAGCTCAAGAATGCATATTAGGAAGACCTTTCTTATTTGATTACGACTGCACTTTGGACTATCCAGGGGATGGAGAATTTCTTCACTTCCAAGGGGACGCTGGCCAAAGGGTTACGGTTTCCATTTCAAGGGTAGGGAAGGGATCTGGCTGGAATCAGTACAAGCACCTTACCACGCATCCGGCTAGAATTGCACCAGAGGATCAGCATTTTTTAAGAATTCAGGCGTTCTGACTAAAGGATTGCAAGTGGACCCAGTAACAACCATCAATCCTAGAATGCCTGCAGAACAAATGATCTGGGTAATAAAAGTATTAGCTATCATCAGTTGGATCTATTTAGTTTTCCTCAAGATTGTTTTCATCAGTTCTATCTATTCACTTTCCATTTCAGAAGTTATCATATCCAAAACTGACCAATATACACAGGAAAAGATCAAAAACAGAGAAAAATTAGCAAAAACCAAAAACAGGACCTTTCAGCTCATTTCAAACAAATTCAGCAGATGGAAACCAGAAGTCAAGGCAAAGGATGAAGACATCAGAAAAAGCAACCTACTCACAAGCGGACTTGGGGTGCGATTTCAGGAAGAACTCTGCAAGAACTGGAGGGAAGATAACCTGTGGTGTATGACAAAATACAAGCCAGTAGGGAAGAAGGTCCAACCAGTAAATCAAGCAATGCCACAATCAATTAATCCACCACTTCAAAGGCCACCATTATCTTGAGATCCATACAAAACCCCACTCACGCCAAATCCACCAGAATTTCAACCTGTCTGGAAAGTAACAGAGGAGCATTTAGGTGTTATCAGTTTTGGACCGGAAGGGTGGTTAAGCCCAGAAGAATTAAAATTATTCAAACATCTCATTGTGCTCAGACAGGGAGCCCTCACTACAAACATTTGTAATTTCACCTAAAGAAAAAACTACTGTTTGGGTTAAGCAAAATGTTAACTTTTTTCAACAAAATGGCTCAGTAATAAAAATTGAGCAAAACTGAGCATGCTCAGCAAAATCCCCCAAAGTTGCCATAATGAATAAAAATCATTTCTGCTCAGTTTCTAAAAAAAAAAAAAATTTGCTGATCATGCTCAGTAAAGCTTATTTTTCACTTCTGACCATTTTCTGTAAAATTGGGTATATGTTTTGCCCATCCCAATTTTACATTTTCTTTCTGGGCAGAGTTGCAAATGTTTGTAGTGCCTAGCGTTTTGCCCAGCGGAACGAGGATTACTCAAACATTCTTATGGACTACCCTATGTCATCCCAGTTATTGATCATGAACCATGGCAGAAGAAACCAATTCCAATACCGGCAGCTATTAAGGATGAATATGTGGAGCTAGTTAGGGAACGGATTTGGACCAAACTATACGAGCAATCAACTTCAAGTTCTTCAAGCCCAGTATTTTGTGTCAAAAAGCACGACGGGAAGCTTCAAATTGTCCATGATCTTCAAGAGATGAACAGAGTCACCATACGAGACGCTGGACTGCCGCCTGCAACAGAAGAATTCATTGAAGCATTTGCTGGACGTTTGTGTTATGGACTAGGCAATATCATGGGAGGATATGACAAAAGAGAATTAGCAGAAGAATCTCAACCTTTAACAACCTTTGACACTCCATTGGGCAGATTTCAACTTACTAGATTACCACAAGGAGCAACAAACTTGGTAGCAGTCTATCAAGCTCAAATGATGTGGATCTTGTAGGAAGAAATACCAGAGTACATGGGAGTATTCATAGACGACGGAGGAATTAAAGGACCGCGGACAACTTACAACGGCGAGGTGCTGGAGGAGAATCCGGGGATCAGACGGTTTATATGGGAATATGCGGTTACACTCGAGCAAATACTTTTCAGGATTAAAGAAGCTGGACTCACAATATCAGGCAAGAAGTTTGCATGTTGCGTCCCAGCTTTGGATATTGTAGGTCACGTGGTCTCGAAGGAAGGACAACGGGTTTCTAAGCAAAAGAAGAACAAAATCATTACGTGGCCAACCCCAACAATTCAAATGTCACTGAACTCAG
The DNA here is from genome assembly GCA_002873125.1 of Puccinia coronata f. sp. avenae. NCBI lineage: Eukaryota > Fungi > Basidiomycota > Pucciniomycetes > Pucciniales > Pucciniaceae > Puccinia > Puccinia coronata. Next base: position 46,571 of record PGCI01000379.1, on the reverse strand, counting down.
AGGATTCCTAGGGGTAGTCACTTACATACGGATATTCATCAAGAATCTATCAGAAAAGGCAGCACCCCTACGACAACTCACTCGGAAGGAGGCTGAATGGATATGGAGTAACAACTGTGACACGGCATTCAATAGGCTTAAGTAAATTATAGGGAAAGATATTGTTCTCAAAAGCATAGACTATTCACCGGAGGCTGGAATCATTTGACTAGCGGTGGACTCAAGTTTCATAGCAGCCGGGGCAGTATTATCACAACAGGAGTTAGACACCAGATTGGATTGACCTGTGCTTTACAAATCCATATTATTTTCACCTGTGGAGTCCAGATATTCACACTGCCAGCATTAACTGGTTGAACACGCCGGTTTGAGAAGTGCTCAATCCGCCGTGTTTGACCAGTGATCGGACCGGCGTGTCCGACCGGCTGGGAAAGGCTTCGGTCAGACATGCCGGTCCGATCGCTGGTCAAACGCGGCGGTTCGACCGGTGCTCGACCCGCCCTGTTCAACCAGCTAATGCTGGCAGAGTGCCAGCATTAACTGGTCAAACACAGCCATTCAAGCACCGCTCAAACCGCCGTGTTTGACTGGTGATTGGATCGGCCTGTCCAACAGGCTCGGAAGAGCATTGGTCGAACCCCGCCAAGCCAATCACTGGTCAAACATAGCGGTTCTAGCACAGCTTGAACCGGCGTGTTTGACCAGTCAATGCTGGCAGTGTCACAACCCAAGTTGGAGCTATGCGGCGTGGCTTGAATCTTGAAGAAACTACAGATACACCTTTGGGGCCAGCATTTCGAACTTCAAGTGGACGCAAAATCTTTAGTTCAGATGATCAATTCTCCATCCCTTCCCAATGCTCCTATGACCAGATGAGTGGCTTTCATTCAGCTATTCTCATTTGACATAGTTCATAAACCAGGGAAAAAATTCACCTTACCCAATGCACTGTCAAGAAGGCCAATTGCAAGCGACAAAGAAGAATTCTACAAGGACCAGGAAGATTTAGATGAAGAAGCACCACTTATCAGGCCCTGTTATCAGTTTCAAATATGTTCACTTAAGGAGCCATTAGAAACCAACGAATGGGAGGCACCCGGATACTGGCGGCAACTTTGACACTATTTGGAAACTTTAGAACCCCCTCCAGACATGGATAAAGAAGACGTTGCAAAACTAAGAAAAAAATCGTCAAAATTTCTCAGTAGTGAAGGAAAACTGATGCAAAAACACTCACCGGCGGCGCAAATTGTAATCTCTAAGGACACTTATCAAGACAAATTACTGCACAAGGTACACGAGGAACTAGGACACCGAGGGATTGAAGAAACGTATCAACGACTTGTGACAAGATTCTGGTGGCCAAGTCTGAAGAAAAGAGTGAAGTTATGGGTAAAGAGTTGTGACGCTTGTCAGAAGAGGGATCCATTAGTACCCCAGGAACTTCGAAATCCTACCGGTAGCAGTAATCTATTTGGACAAGTGGCTCTGGACGCATGTCATATCAAGGCAGGACAATATAAGTATCTAATTGTAGCCAGAGACAATTTATCAGGATGGGTGGAAGCAGCTCCCTTGGTCAAACTCACGGCTAGTAATGTGGCAAAGTTTCTGCTGGAGTATTGGATATATCGATACGGCGCAATAAAAACGGTTACGACGGACAACGGTGCGGAATTTAAGGAGGAATTTGAAGAAGTAGTCAAGAAAGTTGGAGCAAATCTAGTTCAGACCACACCCTACTACCTGGAAGCCAATGGAATGGTAGAAAGGGGCCACAAACCCATCAAGGATACCTTAGTCAAAATGTGTGGAGGATCTGGTGGCAAGTGGAGGGAGTATTTACCTTTGGTGTTATTTTCAGTTAGAATTTCAACTAAGAGAACCACTGGCTTTACACCTTACGAGATCATCTTTGGACAAATACCGGTACTACCCGTGGACCTGGAAATGGACACCTACCTGGGAATCAATTGGCTAGATATCCACACCACAGAAGAACTACTGGAAGCTCAAACCAAGCAGCTGGAAAGGCAAGATGAATTCATAGAAGGAGCTCCCAGTAAACTAATGCAGGCTTGAGAAACCTCAGTACAATATTGGGACCGAAAAATGGAAGCAAGATTACGAGACCCCCTGGACCCTGGTGAATTAGTTCTAGTATACAACAAAAGTCTGGAGGATCAGTGGGGAAAATTATTTGCGAACAGGTGGAATGGACCCTACAAGGTTAAGAAGCAGTTATCCAAAGGATCCTATGTTCTGGAAGAAGTGGACGGTACCGAGTTAAAAAGGAATTACGCAGCTTCCCACATCAAACAATTTTTTCCAAGTGGACGAGCAATGGAGGACATCCAAAAAGAAGAACTGGATCCGGAGGAAAATAGTCAGTCAGAAGGAGAGGAAGAAGACCCAGAGGATCAAGACCAGGACAATGAAGACAAAGAGGATGGCGCTTACTCAGATCAGTCAGAATAACCTTAATCTCCTGGACAAGAGACTAAACTGTTTTAAATCAGATATCATTCAATCAACATCTCAGAACAAACGAATCATAAGTTTTTTTTGTTACATTCCACTACCCTTTTTTTCTTAAAATCAGTCCTCTGTATCAACAAGTGTACCAGGTAACAGGAAAGGCAGGGAATATAAACCATCAAAACACAAAAACAGGAAGAAAATGATAAAAGTAGGAAGAAAAACAGTATGAAAAAGACATTAATAAGCTCACTAGTGGCTAGGCAAATTTATTCAAGTTGGGGGAGGTCAACTTTCTCATCCAGCAGGCTGCAAAGATTTTTGGGATCAGTTTCTTATCTATTTCTCTAAGTCTCTTAGCCCTCTTTTTTTTTTTTCTCTTATTCTTTTTTTCCCTTTTTCCCTCTATCATTCTCTTTCTTAGTTTTTTTCTCCCATTCATCCCATTTTTTTCCTAGCTCTCAAGGCCTTAAAATTTTTTTTTCTCCTCTCAAAAGCATCTCGCGGACGGTACTCACTTTGGCGCTGGATGGTTGCGGACAACCAATCTAAGTTGGGGGAGGGGGTTCAGTGTAGATTGGCAGACAGCAAGAGAAAGGCAAGATACAAGAGGAATCCAATACAAGATTTTTTTTAGTTTTTTTTAGAACATTTTTCAAGTTTTTTTTACCTTTTTATTAGTTATCTATTGATTTTTTTTCTTTTTTTTAGTTTTATACCCCTATACAAACCAAGATCAAGGACCAAGAGCGGCCGAGCGTCCATAATAAATAGGGACTTGGAAAAACGACTCCCAAGAATTTGCCAACAACTCCCAAAAAAAGGCGCAACGTCGCGCTGCAGTCAGCATTACCAACTTTGGACGTTGATGGGAGTCGTCGGGCTAAATTTTTTTTTGTTTGGGAGTCGTTGGGACAACTGAAATTTAATAAAATAATGGTTGAATATGGGAGTTGCGGTACCAAAACATTAAAATGGTTGGGAGTCGCCAGCCCAATTGAGACAAAATGACCGAAATGGTAAGAAATACCACAAAGATCCATTTCTCTGAGTAAAACAAAGACAATCCTTTCATAAATGGAAGAAAAAAACGGAATGAAACATCAAATTTGAAGGAATAGCTTTAGAGAAGTGATGAATAAAAAACAATAAAAAAACTAAAAATGTTTATATTTCAAGCCCGGAGTTTTAGCTATTAACTCTTCAGTCAAAGAAAAACAAGAAGCAAATTTTTTTGGCCATCCATCAGCCTCTGATTCATGATTAGTAACCCAATCTCCAGATAATGGAGGGGCAGGAAAGAGATGGGGATCATGGAGTTCAAGAGCAATGAAATGATCAAGATCAGAGAGAAAAGCCATAAAAATGGGAGGGTTGTCATTGGGGGCAGTGGTGCAGGGAAAGAAGGTACTGTTGAGGTGCGGAGAAAAAAGAAAAATAGGAACATCATATAGATTGGCCAGAGGGTCACCCATACTTGGCATAGACATCCAGTATGGTTTGCCGCATTGCCCTCTTCCTTCAAATTTGATTCTTTTCAGCAGGGAGTTGATATTGAAGAAAAAGGACTTTGAATTGTACCAGAATTTGTTTTCTTTCACGTGATTGTAAAGTTCTGCGCAGATTTTGTTGAATTCCTGCTGTCCACGACCTAAACCAAAAGAAATGACCCCAAAACCGCAGTGACCATCCGAATCAACGTTTAGGGCCTTCTTCACATAAGGCTTGATCATCTCGGGAAGTAAATCAATGTAGCCGGGGGTATTTATTGGCATTCGGCTTGCTATTTCAAGGGCGCGGGGTTTCTTTAATTCAAGTTCAGGGGGTTTAACTGCGAGGGGATTCTTTGAGGCATCTTGAGGAGGTGGGTTGGATCTTTCTGATGCCTTTCGTGATGACCTAGTACGACGTGCCGGGGGAGTTGTCTTTGGAGCCGGTTCTTCCTTCTTTTTGAGAGTCTTCTTATTCTATTTAGCTTCTTCTGCTATATTTTCCCGTTTTTTCTTCTCTTCTTCTTGATCTTTGGCTTTCCTTTTCTTTTCCAGTTTCTCGAATGCAGAAGGCTTGCTTGTAGTAGTCCGTGGCTTGTTGAGAGCGCCTTTAGGCCGTCCACGTGTTTTTTGAGCTGTCTTGGGTAACTGGACATCAATCAAATTGGCAGATCCATCTAGCAGGCGGTTGATTGCGTCAATGTGTATCGTGCGTTGGGATGGATTCATTGCACGTAATCTATTCATAATTCCTTCCAGTTCTTCTTCTGTGTTGGCCTCTGTTTGTTGACTTAAAGACCTGTAACTCTATAAAAATGTAATATCAGATATGTCAATAATTTTCTCTAAGTCTTACTGGGCTTTTGTGGGTGGGTTAGGGGTAGAGAAGTGAAAGCTAAACATCATGTAGAAAAAAAAACTGCGGTCAATACTCCACAATCACTGGAAATGAGTCAGCCACTCTTGGCGACTCCAAAAAGAAATCCACATACTATTTAATCGCTCCAGCGACACCCTCCGACTCCCTAATATTATTTTTTTGGATTTCATTAGAGAAGCGACTCCCAAACCAAAACAAGCAACTCCCAAACCAAAAAAAAGAGAAACTGTCAGCGACTCCCATCAATTTATGATGAGTGGGGGGATTTAGGAAGCGACTGCCTGCGACTCCCAAAAAAAATACCTACCAGAACATTAGACAGCGACTCCCTCGACCGAACTTTTTGGCCAAGAAATTGGAAGAGCGACTGCCAGGCCAAAAAAAACAAGAAACAATTAGCGACTCCCTGTAATTTATTGTGAGTGACAGGCTTTGGGAAGCCACTCTTGACGACTCCCACAAAAAAAAAAATTACATTTATTTAGGAATTGACTCCCGGCAACTCCCAAAAAAAAATTCTTGGCAGATTGATTACAAGAGCGACTCCCAATCAAAAAAAAGGAGAGAAGATCAGCGACTCCTATTATTTTGTCTCAAGTAAAATTATTTAGGGGGCCACTCCCAACAACTCCCAACCAGATATACTTACAAATGTATTAGCCTAGCAACTCCCGGCGACTCCCAGAAAATCCTAAACCGTGCGCATATTTGCCTTGAGACTCCTCAACAACTCCCAAAGGCCCAACATGCCTGCTTTTTTTGACCAACGACTCCCAACCCCCAACCCAAAAAGAGAAAAAAAAACAGATCAAACTCACCTTGATATGCCATTGAGGATGAAATTCCTCTGGTTCAACCTGACCTCCCGACCGTACTAATTCTGCAATCCGGTGTTTACATGGGATACCCATCCTTTCCTTATAGAAGCCGTTACATGCTAAATTTAAGTCCATATTTTGGATTTCAGAGAGGTTGTTTTGAGCCTTGCAAAGAGCGTAATGCGTGATCCGGCCATGGCAATTGTGAAAAATCTTGCCAATATTGCAGAGAGAGGTGATTTTTGTTGATGATAGAGCGCCGAGATTTTGTGACACTGACCTTCAAGCGCATTTGAGATGATATTGATGACGGCAGAAAAAGAATGCTGAGGGCCGAGGAGATGAGATTTGATAAAGGCGTGGCTGGATTCAATTCGAGATGTTGTTTGGTGTCCAAAGTGGGGAACATTCTTTGTCCAAGTGCTCGCATATTTTTCAACCACCGGAAGCCAATTCAATGTCATGTATTCTTGAAAACTAGGACCCTACTGAGAGGAAAAGCGGTTGAAAGAAGCGAAAAAGTCGGATTGATCCGCCATTTGAAGGAAATTCAACCAGTGCTGAATCATTTTAGCTTCTGGTTCTTTATTCTTGATTTTTTTTGCGCCATTGGTAACTAAATTCTTCTGGATATGCCAAGTACAAAGCATGTGGTAAGAATCAGGGAAAAGCTCGGCAAGGGAGTTAATGAGAGCTTGTTCCTGATCAGTGAGAACAACTTGTGGAAGGGGGATTTTATTAGTTTTAAAGATGGTGAGAAGAGAAGAAAGAGCCCAGCTATAATAAGTTTGATTTTCTTCTGCTATAAAACAGAAAGCTATACTAAAAGTCTTGTTGGCTCCTGTGACTCCGGCTATATGGAGAAGAGGCATTTTGTACTTGTTTGTCTTGTATGTACAGTCAAGTAAGAGGATGTGATGGTATGAGGTGAGGAGTTCCACGGAGCGCAAATGACAGAAAAATAAGCCTTTCAGTTCACTGTCATTGTTGACTTTTGTCGCAGTGTTAAAGTCTGATTTTGCCAGTGTTTGGTTGAGATGCACGACGGGACTTATTCCTTGAAGCATTTGCTGTTGGGCTTTCTTTCTGGAGGAGTAGATGGTTGATATGGTGGCTAGAATTTCTTCATCGGGGTTTGTCTTCTTGAGAGTTTCAAGAATCACAGATGGTTGTAACCCAGCGTCACCAAGCTTTTTCATTTGTTCAAAAAGCGACGCATTGAGCTTTTGGTTGACGGTGTGACCACATGCGTCTTTGGAGGCCGAGTGATTGTGCTTCGGATTGGAGACGGAGAACTTCCAATGACCGGCTCTCTTGTGGTTGTAAGCCAATGCGGTAAACGGGCAATTTATCAACCGAGAAAAAGCTGGCGGACCGCGAGTATTGCCTCACATCTATTTTGAAATGGGTCTCCTCCCCTATAAATTCAAAAGATGTATATATATATATATATAAAATAGCAAGTGATGAATGAATCAGCAATGAATTTTATTAAAATTAAATGAAAGAAGGAGAAAGAAGAGAATATAACCAACCTGTCACATTTGAAGTGAGCACTTTTTCCTGTAACAGATCTCTTCTGGACAATAGCGTAGCCGTGTTGTTGCGCGAATGTCTGGATTGCAGCTTTTAGGGTATTGAGATCATCATAGATTCCTTTGGGTGGAGCTGGAAGGTCTTCATGTTGTTCTTCATCTTGAGCTTGTTCATTATTTGTCGTTTCAATTTTTTCATTTTCTTGAGGCAATTTTTCTTCATTTTTTTATTCTGATTTTTCTTCGCAATCTTCTTCATTGTGCTTGTCATTTTCTGTGTTGTTTTTTTCTAATATATTGATACAATCTTCAATTATCTTTTTGTCTCTAGCAAGTTGTTCAACATTTTCTTCAGTTAATTTTTCTTCTCTAGCTATCTGTTGATCACATTCTTTGTGCTTTTCAGTATCTTCCTCTAGATCTCCATTTTCTTCATGCTTCTTTTCAGATTCGGAAGGTATGTCTTGATTAGATTGATTTTCTTCATTTCTATCTTCTTGTGGGTCTTTACTCTCTTCAATTTCTTCTTTTTTTTGAGCTTTTTCTTCTAAGTTTTCATCTTTTTTTTGAGCATTTTTGACTTTTTCTTCTGCTTTTTTGGTTTTATGGTTTTTTTTGGCTTTATCGGCTAGTTTTTTGGTTTTATCAATTTTTTTGGCTTTATGGCTAGTTCAACGGGAGTTGTTTGGATTGGAAGGGGTTCTACCACGATTTGATGGTTCCTAGTTGAGGCAGACATTTTTTTGAAGCGTTCTAAGATGTGCTGGTTAGACGAGTTGGATCGAGATTCATGGGAGTCGCCGGGTAGTTTTGGGTGTGTGTGATTGAGTGTTGCAATGGCCGTTGTCTGATCTCGCTGAGGGCAGTGATAATTCAGTCAAGCAACTGTTGGGTTGAGCTCGGGTGACACGTACCCCGTGGGATTTCAGATTACAGCATGCCGACTTTCATGTCCCTAATTGGATTTGGAAGAGCGACTCCCCAGGTGAAATGATATTCACATTGCAAAAATAAAAATGAAACTCAGGACGGCGACTCCCTTCCATTGAATGGGGTTTAGATGACGACACCCGTTAATATACAATAAAAAAGTCGAAATGAAATTAGCCCAGCGACTCCCAAACAAAAAAAATATTTAGCCGGACGACTCCCATCGACGTCCAAAGTTGGTAATGCTGACTGCAGCGCGACGTCGCGCCTTTTTTTGGGAGTCGTTGGCAAATTCTTGGGAGTCGTTTTTCCAAGTCCCAATAAATAAGCAATCCAGCAGGACGACTCGGCGATGAGCCAACTGCGCAACGACAGGAGCACTAGCTAGTACTAGACGAGCAACACGCGCATAGCCTGGCATTAAGGACAAGCGAAGGGTCAGCATAAGGACAACATAGTAAGCAGAACGAAAACAAAGGAATAGCCTACCTAAGACACAATCACGCGATCGAGCGAGTGATAACGACGGGTCATAAACCAAAAAAAGTTGATTTGACCGGCTCTCTCGTTGGCACTGGCGGGAGGGAACTGGTTGCAGAGCAAAACGAAACCGGAGGCAACGGACTGATAGAAGTCCGTGAATTGTTGAGGCGCGAAGGCGTATCTGTCAAATCGAGCGGGGTCCAGAGCGCGATCGAGTAAGCTGGCGATTTGGTCGGACTCGAGCTGATGGTAATGGTCAGGATCAAAGAAACCCCGGGGATTTGGAGTCGTCACTCGGGGAAGGTCGGTGAAGGGATAAGTTGCATTGACCGGATTATCAGGACTAGCGGCAACGTTGGAAGAGTCGGAGTCGGCGGCGGTACCATCGAGATACGGCTCGAAGATAGGAGCGGCAGGCCTCATCCCTCCAATAAAGGCATGGTTAACCTCTAGCTTAACACAATCCCCTCGCTTTGGAGGGCCGGGGGAACCCCGGCGCGCGCCTCGCGAAGCGAGCCTCCGAAGGAGGGGCTTGCTATTAAGCCTGAGAGCTGCCCCGCGCCATTGCATAAAATGGCTATCTTTTATTGATTCGCTTATTGCTCTGGTGGCAACAATGCCACCAACAAGCAGAAAAGAAGCCTGTGTAGTAAGGTTGACGGCGCGCACGCAGGTGGCGCGCACTTTGGCGCGCCTGGCGCCGGCGCGCCCCTAGCGCCCCTCATTTGGGAAAAAAGGGGGGTGGCGCGCCATTCTACCTGATTTTTTTTGTGAGGGGCCAACTGATGCTGGGAGACTCCTGGAGGGTCTATGGGATTTTCCCCCGGCTATCCCCCGTCTTTCGGGTTCAGATTGTCACTATTTGCATGCCGAAAACCCGAGGAATGGGCTGAAACTTCATGCAGGGGGACAAATTCAACAAAATAAATGAATAAACCCTTGAAAGAAAGAGTCAAAAGCCTCAAAAACAATAGAAGACAACCCCTCACAGCAGTTTTTGGCGGCGCCCGGCGCGCCAGGGCGCCGCCTGCCAAGGGCGCCATGCTCTGCCCAATGGGAAGGCGCCCCTGGGCGCGCACCCGTCCCAATTGTGGCGCCGTCAACCCTACTGTGTAGGCTTTGATCTAGGCTAGAGGCCTGTCCAAACCATTTCCCTAAATCATCAAAACTTGTCCCTCTTCTTTGCAATTGAAGAAAAGCTCATTGTTTGTGAGAATGGATTGTACAGGTCCGCTGTTCCCATAATTCTCGGTGGTGTTAATACAATGAGATCCTGTTGAATCCGTACAGCTTAAAATATGGGAGTTTATGGGTGTGATATAAAGACAAACATAATTGTCTTTTATCAGTGCTTGTAAAATATGTATGTACCTATTTATTTCTCTTGCTACCGCTTGTACTTTCTATTTGCCCATTTTCAACAACGTTGTGAAGCCTAGAATACTAACTTAATCAAGTCCCTCCTCCGGAGGGTCCCCGAAGGGGACCCTCCGAAGGAGGGACTTATGCCTAATGTCTGAACTTTGGCTCTAGAGAATTTCATCATTAGTAGGGATAAATTTTAAAACAGCCATAACATCTTACTCCGACCCATATCAGGTGTTCTGTCTTGACAGAAATGACCACAAGACGCTGGCCGTTCATCCTGCCACCTTTGTTGGGTCCTTTCCGTCGAGACCCTCCCTTAGGTGGACTTGAAGTCGCAGGTTTCTCCCCTGCGAACCAAATGCTGTAATGTCATACTCAGCTGTGTAACGTTTTGACTAAAATCTAAATTGTAGTTCATTATATTAGAAACGATCGGCTTGATTTCATGAATATTCATCAGGATTGTTGATCGAACAGTTGTCAGGACAACTTTCGTTTTTCACGTTCTTCTTTCTGAGATTTGTTGTTATCTTAATGTTGCTTCCTAGCGCTCTTTGTCCCTTTTCTTTCTTTTCCTTATCGTATTATCTTTGTTCATTATCTTTCATTTAGAAAAGAAATCCTAAAGATCAAATTATCAAAACATCCATCCATTATCAATAATAACCCCTTCAAGGATTTATTCTTATTCTAAGAATAAATCACCCCTATTTCTCTTGTAATATCGACTTAATAGTCATTAGAGAAAAGAGAGAAATAGGAGGCCCCTCACAATTATAATACGATCTCTTTTTTTTCATATTCAAACTCGCGATCAATTATCTTCAGGCTGATTAGAGTTGCCTTGTCAATCGTCATTACAATTACCTTATATTTCAAATAATCATTCAAGAGTTTGTTATGTCAGACCAACATTCTTCTCCGACCAATCCAGTTCGTATGACCTTCCCATCAACTCAAGACCACCCTCTCATCTCGCCTTTCAATAGTCCTAATCCTCGAGTTTTTATCTTTTCCGATAATGCCCAGCGCTCACTCCCTTCTCTTTCTCCAATTCCACCCGATTTTCAACCTCGTGATATTCCCTCTCCTTTAAATTCTTCCCCTCCTAATCGCTCTCCTCGTCTTTCTCCTCATCAAGAAGACGGCATGGCCAATCTTATGTCGGGCCTTCAATTTGAAGGGCAGGATCGCGATCAAACCATCCTTTCTCATTCTCAAGCTATTGCGAATCTTGAAACTCAAGCGCGTCGTCAAGAAGAAATACTGCGACGTAATGATGAGACGATTAAGGAACTTCGCCAATTGTTGGTTTTTGCGGCTGACGTTAACAACATGAAGGCTCAATATCCTAAAGATTTGAAAACGGTTCGCGATTCGGTCGATGGTGCCTTGAACACCTTTCATATGCGTGTCTCCCATTTGGAAAATCGTCCAGACCCTTCCCCTGTAGCTAAGGTTTTTCCTGAGCCACCCTTCTATTCTCATATCTATTTCTCGGGAGACATTGCAGAAACTCATCGATTTTGTTGTTTAATTCAAGACACCTTCGCACGCATCCCGGGTCACTTTTCTAGCGAGCGACAACGAATCTTGTGGATTTCGGGCTATTTTCGTACGGCGTCTGGGAATTTGGGTGCAGATTGTCCTTCGTATACATGGTGGCGTGGTCTGCTCACTAAGAACGCTCACGAACAGGGTTTGCCCACTCAAAAGGCCTCGTCTACCGCGGATTTCGTCATCGATGAGCTTTACGACTCTGAGAGCTTTTTATCCGCCATTGAAGACATGTTTTCCAATCATAAGGAGGCTGAAGAACAACGCAAGGCTCTCTTTGCACTTCGCCAAGGGAATAAATCCATTGCTGAGTTCAACATACAATTTAATACTCTTCTTTACACAGTAGTCTTGTCCGAAGAATCTAAATGTGAAGTGTACGAAGCAGCTATTAATCCAAAAATAGTGGAGTTGGGAGTTAATCGTGGTGGGTGGACCGAACTCGATAACTTGGTGGATAAGCAACGCATGGCGGTCCGACTTTCCATCGATGTTTTACGTGTCTCTCAACTTAATCAACGCAAGAATTATAACCCGCTTCCCCGCATCGAATTTAAGCAAGCCACGATTCCACAATATCAAAAGCCCCTTCCTCACATCGACTTTAAACGTACGAGTATCTCTCCTGCTCAAGCTAAACCATCCAATCCAACGCCAATGGATCTCGACTCCATTCTGGCTGATTTGGGGTTCAACTTTCCAAATTGGCGTCGTGAGTGCACGGACAGAAATCTCTGTTTCCGCTGTATGAATAATTTCGATCAAGCTCACCAGGATTATCGGGGTTGCCCTCTTGCGGAGAATAAGTGGTTAAATAAATCGGATATTCTGAAGATTTGGAAGTCTTGGGGTGGTGCATTAAGAGAAGATCAACCAAAAGAAACGTCTATCTGGGCAGATAAAGGAAAGAAGAGGGAATCGATTTCAGAGATCGCGGATCAACAAGCCTCGAAGCGTCGTTCCTCGTCCGTTGTCTCAGGCTCCAATGCGATTCCAATTCAAGCGGCACGAACTACGATATTATCAAGTGATCCGTCTAATTCAACGGCATCAACACACTGCGACTCTATTGTCGGCGAACCCATGTCTATTAGCGAGCTCATGTTCAATCGCCAGTTGAATGATTTGCATTTTAATAACGGAGATGATTGTAAGCCGTTTTATTTCGTGAAAACTTCTTCTTCCAGTATTCGTCCTTTCTTTACCGGCCGTTTATTGGCAAACGGGTCACCAATTGACTGTTCAATTTTGGTGGACTCGGGTGCTTCGGCTTCGTTTATTAATGATAATTATGTTAGAGCTAATGATCTTCATACTAACAAGTTGTCCTCCCCTTTTAGAATTTGTTCGTTTGACGGTTCTTCTTCAGTTGCAGGGGATGTAGTAGATTATATAGATGGGGTAGTATGGGTCCCTCTGGCGGACAATCGTTTTATTAAGACGAAGGTTAAATTTCATGTGACGCGACTTTCTTCTGCGGACGCCATTCTTGGGGTTACGTGGTTAAAGGCCACTAATACGGTTATTGGTGGAGTGAACAACGATGTGGTGATTAACGGTGGTATGATTTCGAGCTGTATAATAGAGGAACCTACGGGTCAAAATTTGTTAAAGAAATATTCTGATGTATTTGTGACAGAATCATTGTCTTCTCTTCCTCCTCATCGCCCGGGCTTTGACTGCGAAATTAATTTGAAGAAAGATTGCACTCCTCCTTTTGGGAAGATGTATAATTTAAGTAAACCAGAGCGAGATGAGCTAAAGAATTATATAGATGAGAACGTCCAGAAGGGGTTTATTCGGTTGTCTCATTCTTCTGCAGCGGCGCCAATCTTTTATGTCAAGGTAGAAGGTAAAGCAGATCGACCATGTGTTGATTACAGAATACTGAATGGTATGACATTGAGAGATTCATATCCTCTTCCAGTCATTTCTCATTTGCTAAATAATCTACATGGTTGTAAATTCCTTTCCAAGGTAGATCTCAAAGCAGCCTTTAATTTGTTGCGTGTCGCTCCTGGTCACGAATGGAAAACGGCGTTTCGGACCCCATGGGGTTTATATGAGTATCTTGTGATGCCTTTTGGATTGGCAAATGCGCCGGCGACCTTTCAAAGGTTTATTCAACACGTTTTGCGCGAATACTTGGATATATGTTGTTTTGTATATATTGACGACATTTTAATTTTTTCGAAAACTAAAGATCAACACATCAAGGATTTGGATAACATTTTACAACGGCTGCGCGAGTATTCTTTAAAGGCGTCTTTAAACAAGTGTGAGTTTTTTTGCCAACAAGTAACCTTTTTGGGATTCGATATCACTCAATACGGTTTGAAGATGAACTTCAAAAAGCTTGAGACGATAAACAGTTGGCCTTATCCATCCAACTTAAAAGAGTTGAGGCGTTTTTTGGGCTTCACTAATTTCTATCGAAGATTCATCCCAAACTTCTCAGAGGTGGCGATGCCACTGACGTCTTTAACCAAGGGTGATGCAGGTGAGCTTGTCGACTGGAAAACCGACGCTTCCTTCGCGGCATTTGAAGGATTAAAGGCGCTCTTTGTAAAGGAACCGTTATTGCGACATTTCGATTTTGAGAAGCCACGCTGGGTTCATGTAGACAGTTCTGGATTTGCTATTGCGGCAGTGTTAAGCCAACCGGATGAGAAGGGAATATTACAACCAGTAAGTTATTATTCTCGTAAGCTGACAGACAGAGAACGCTCATGGATGATTTTTGATCTAGAACTACTAGCAATAGTGGAAGCGTGTGAAGAATGGAGAGCCTGGTTGATGGGCACTTCAGAACCAGTTAAGGTATTTTCTGACCATTCAAACCTATTATATTTCAAGACTGCGAAATATTTATCTCCCAAGCAAGCACGATGGGCATTGTTTTTAGATAATTTCAACATGTTAATTTATCATATTGCAGGGAACAAGAATCCTGCAGACGCGCCAAGTCGGCGAGAGGATTATGCTAATTCGACTCCTAATATACCGGAAACCAAATTGATGTTGAAGAAATTGGTGAGAGAAGATCTGGTGGAGATCGAGGTGGATAAAGAAGGTGCTGTGGAATTTGGGGGTTTTCATGATTTAGCTTTCCAACGCCCGAGTGCTGATTTACTGAAGTATTTCGATAGTCATTATTCAGAAGAGGAACTAAGCATGAAGGAAGTAAAATTACAACAGGGTATTAGGTGGTTTAACGGTCGAGTGTTTGTTCCGGCTATCTTACGATTACGTCTGATACAGATGTATCATGACGCACCTACTGTGGGTCATCCTGGGGTGGCGAGGACGTTATCAATCATGATGAGAACATTCTCTTGGCAAGGTATGAGAAAGTCAATTACTGATTTTGTTCGTTCATGCGATTCATGTCAAAGGGTAAAGGCACGTCGTCAAGCAAAGGAAGGGGAATTGATTCCCATTGTAGCATCTCCAAGGCCGTGGAGTACGATAGGGATGGATATGATCACAAAATTACCGCTCTCAGCAGGATATGATTCGGTTTTAGTAGTGATTGATTTGTTGAGTAAAATGACTCATTTCATTCCTTGTCGGGAAGATGCTTCTGCTAGCACATTGGCTAACTTATTTAGAAAGAATGTGTTTAGGCTACATGGTTTACCGGATCGTATTATTTCAGATAGAGGCGCGACTTTTGTAAGTAAGTTCTGGCAATCTTTGTTGAATAGTCTGAATATAAAGTCGGCTCTTTCCACGGCTTATCATCCTCAGACGGATGGTCAAACGGAAAGAATGAATCAAGTGTTGGAAGATTACTTACGGCATTTTTGTTCGTATTATCAGGATAATTGGGATAAAGTTTTGGACATGGCTGAATTTTCTATTAATAATTTAGATTCGGGAAGTTTGGGAATCTCACCATTTTTCTTTTCGTATGGGCATCATCCAAGGTTTAACATTTTGACGGAAAATACGGGGCGTAAGGACTTAGATTCTTTTGTATTGGATTTGCAGGTTACACAGGAAACGGCAATGGATTGTTTGATTCAAGCGCGAAAGAAACAGGCGTTGTATTACAATAAGGGTAAGAAGCCGGCTAGTGTTTACAACAAAGGTGATTGGGTATTACTGCTGAGGAAATTTATTCAATCAAGGCGAATCAATTCTAAGTTGGATTACCGATTCATAGGTCCTTTTCAGGTAAAACAGATGATAGGTACTAATGCGGTCGAGTTAGATTTGAGTAGGGAATACCCAAAGATCCATCCAGTATTTAACTCATCATTAGTAGTGCGATATGTTGGACCAAATGAATTGGTAAATCGAAGCGTGTCGGAGGATATAAAGCAAAAATATTATCGCGATGAAGAAGTTGTTGACTGGACGTTGATGGATTCGGTGCTGGACGCGCGAGAAGTAAAGAAGGGTAAGTATGAGTATTTGGTATGTTGGAGAAATTCGACGGTAGGAAACAATGTGTGGATTGCTGAAGGACATTTCCCTAGTTCGAAACAACATTATCTGGTAACATTTCGAAAAGCGCATGGAGAATTTTTTGGGGATGTAAAGAAGAAAAAGAAGAAATTATAAATGAGGATTCAGAGAAATAGGTAGGCCATATTTGTAACGTTTTGACTAAAATCTAAATTGTAGTTCATTATATTAGAAACGATCGGCTTGATTTCATGAATATTCATCAGGATTGTTGATCGAACAGTTGTCAGGACAACTTTCGTTTTTCACGTTCTTCTTTCTGAGATTTGTTGTTATCTTAATGTTGCTTCCTAGCGCTCTTTGTCCCTTTTCTTTCTTTTCCTTATCGTATTATCTTTGTTCATTATCTTTCATTTAGAAAAGAAATCCTAAAGATCAAATTATCAAAACATCCATCCATTATCAATAATAACCCCTTCAAGGATTTATTCTTATTCTAAGAATAAATCACCCCTATTTCTCTTGTAATATCGACTTAATAGTCATTAGAGAAAAGAGAGAAATAGGAGGCCCCTCACAAGCTGTAGTGTCAGGTACAGCTTGTACAGATCACCAATCATATAATCTATGCCTGAAGGTAAAACACACCCCTGAAACCCCATGGTCTCATCCGGTGGCAGGCCGCTCGCAATATAAGTGTGGTGATATGACCCGGTGATTGGATGAACCCATTCCTGCATTCCAACTACCGATCATTGCGCCCAAGCTACCTCCCAATAGCTCGAATCCTCTCATGGAATCTCGCGTCCCCATGGCGGACAAGCTTGCATCCATCTGCAAAGAAATTGAGGCAATGAACCTTACCCCCAAGTCATTCATAGCAGCCTTTCTAGCCAACAGCAGCAACGATTTTGCTTTCCGGCGTCGCTTTTGGGGAACCGACCGCGGCTGGGATACAACAAAAAAGCTACTTGACTCTATCCATACCCTTGTTGCATCACAAGATGGAGGATCAGCATCCTGGAATCAGTGGATACTGTCACAAGTAGGCGTTCAAATTACAATTCCCATGTTTCTCGCTTTCTGACCTCTACAATGGGTGCATTTAATAGGCCACGGGATTGGTATGCAAAGAGAAGCCGCGCAGTGGAAACTATCCACAAGGCGCCTATGTTTCCTCACACAGCTTGAAGCAGCAATTCTTCACAAGAGAAGAAAACGAGTTGCAAAACAAATTCATAGAGGAAAGCATGCCTTTCCTTTATCATTTGTTGTGTGTCAAGCTCCAATCAAATCAGCCACAAGGTTCCAAAATTGTGCCGGCTCCCAATCAAGCAAGTGATCATGACGACTCTGCCAGCGAGTCTGAAGATTTGGAACCTACGGAAGCAGACAACCCGGGTTTAGATACCTCCTTTAACCACCCGCTCCGTACTGACGACCTGGTCAGGGAACCACAAGATATTACTGAGGACGACATCAGTTTGTTCGAAGGGTATTCCCTGTTGAAAAATAACAATCCCCAACACAGCTGCCGAATCCGGGCCCAAACTGTGAGTCATTTTGCTTCCATGCCCAACAATTAGCGTGCAAGGCAGGCTTACAGATAACCGCATCATGTAACCTCATTCAATGTGCAGTTGGCGCGCACCATTTGTGCAATGGTGGCATTTGCATGCAATCGCCGCCACAACCTCTTCCAGTTGCGCAACTCATTAGTTTTTCTCGCCGCTGGAGTGACTGAGCAAGCCAACAGCTACTTGAATTACATTGGTCTATCGTCGTCGCGAAGGACGGCTCACTCTGCACTCAAAACATTGGGTCTACAGGCAGAGAGACTTCTCAGAAATCAGTTCTCTCTGATTCAAAACCCTGTCATACCGCCAATGGTCTGCTTTGATAATTTGGATTTCCAGCAGAAAGTCCATATGAAATCTGTTGGCCACCAAGCCATCATGTTTCATGGCACTTGGGGCTATATCCATTCCCCCCCACCAAGTTTGTTATTGCAACTGAATCCCGCAGAGCTCACCGTTGAAGCACTGAACAGCTCTGTGCACGCCGCATCAAAAAAGGACATCCTCCCCGAATTGTTTGCTCCAACTCCACAGAGCGCAGAGCATTTTGAATTGGCCATGAAGTCTCAGCTCACTCGTGCCGTCTTAAAATACATTGTCAAGTCCAAGGAACGCCACTATCCCTTCCGGCGAAATCCCCCGCCAGTACGACCACTTGCTCCTGAGCCACCAAACATCGCAATGTTGAAGCTGATGCTTGCGTCCGACAATTCAGCCCAAGGTATTGGTGAAGTATTCACTGGTATCATCCAAAAGACAGGTTTGACTGCCGAGGAGTTCCACTCAAGGCTGCAGATCATAGAAGGCGACTTGGGAAGCTGCAACATCTTTGAAAGTCTCCGGAATCAAAGAACTCCGGCACGCGGCAATGAGAACAGCTTGCACAACATCTTGCCTATACCAGGGGCCTCACACACCCTTTGGAATATGTCTCAGGCAATGTTCCTACACCACTGGGGTGATGAACAGCATAGCCGCAACACGGGCGCCTGGCGAACGATGCATGCCTTGGGCATTCCGGCCAATAAGCCTGTCACGAAGAAAGACTTTAACCTCATGCTCTCTCACATTGAGAAGATCCATGAGGTAACGCTGGTCTACTGCGCACTGTAAGCTATCTCCCTTATTGTTGTGCTTGTATCACAAGCTCATGATCAAGTTTATCCTCAGCGTGGTACTAGGAAAAGAAAAAGAACCGCTTACCGCCAAACTTTGTGTCTACTCTGCCGAGGAGATCATCACCTTGGTGGATGATACATACAACAAATTCTGCTCGGGGGAGGCTCGCCGTTCTGAACATGCAACCAAGTTCCCTGCGTACAAGAACATGTTATTACGCATAAGGGATTTTTCTACCATAGTTGAGGCCTCCCGAGCAATGAGAGCAGGTGACCCTGGGCGGCTCATGTACATGTGGGAACGATGGGCTGTCATGAGTCAAGCTCTTCCCAAGTTGCCGCATTATTCAAAAGCACTGCCAAAACTAGTCTTACTCCTCAAAAACGACTTATCTGAATCATTGAGGAAGTTAGTGGAGAGCACTCTCCTCATTTGTCCCACTGGACGCCTAAATCACTTTTCACCAACCGATTATTTTCTGGAACTGCAGAACTACTGGTTGAAGCATTTTTTCAACAACTCCGGCGTTGGGACAAACATCTCTTGCTTGAAGGATGTATTTTCTATCAACATACCAGTTGTAAGTTGTAATCATATATGATCACACTAGATGAGTCCGCTCAACAAATTGTTACTTTCCTCGCAGCTCCGGTTCTTGCTTCAGCTACTGAAGCTGGAATCTGGCTCCAATTATGTACAGCAGTCGCATCAGAATCGGCTCTCACTACTATCTATCAATAGCTTCCTCCGAATGGCTGAAAAGGAGCAGCTCAATGATGTTCCTACTCGTGGTTTCACCGCAGCGGTCATAGAAGATGTATACGCTTCTGGGATTACTTCTCTGCAAACAGAGTACATTAAAAATGGTCTTTCTCGTTTTAAGGCATTTTCACCAGGCATATATAAATTACAGGACTCAATCAATGAACAAGAGACAGATAGAGAGACAGGCAATCAAACAGACACTGGCAGTGACACTAGTGAAAGTAGCCACAACTCATCTCATTCCAATTCCGGAGTAGATAATTGATGCGGATACCACACACAGTGAGTGGGTCTTCATTGGTTGACTTCTATTCCACACAGTTGCCACTTGGATTGCGCTTACTCCGGTTCTCCGCAGCCTTTGCTTTATTAGCCTGAATTGCCCACCGACGTTGTATCTTGGCTTCAGCCTGTTCACTTTGTTTCTGTTGATGCTCGGCATTTCGAGCAACTGTTCTGTTCTTCCGTTCTAGATCGCAGCTAGCTATAGACTCCTCAGCGGCTCTTTTCTTGCTTTCTGACTTTTTGGCTGCGATGCTAGTCCTTTTTTGCTTTTGTTGGGCAGCCACATCCAGCTTGTGCTGGATGAGGTATTGCTTGCGCGCTTCTCGTAATCGTATGACTTCATCCTGCATGTGCTGATTGTGTGCTTCGCGGTCATTGACAAATTGCAAGTAGAAACTGCCACATAGCCAAACCTTGACGGCCTGAGCATGCAATTCTATCTGCCCAGGAAAGAACTGTCCGCCAACAATCTTGCAAATGAGTTCTTGATTGAGCGGCTCCTCTTGAGTTATCAAATGAATGTGGGCTACTATGGCCTTTGCCTGAACTGGCCCAAAAAACACGCCTGGAAGGCACTCGGGCGCCGAACCAAGGTAATTATAGTAATACCGCTCAAATTCCTGGAGCAAGAATTGTTCAAGATGAGTGGCAACCTCGGCGGGATATTTGCAGGAGGGTTTGGGTTGTTTGGGTTTTTTCTGGCGGACAATAGGAACTATGGACGTGTCCTCGGGGATAGACAATGGATTCTCTCTAATCTGATCAAAGTTGTTGACGTTCATTTGTTTCATTCGCTTGACAAGAGCCTCGGCTTCAGTAGGCATGCAATTGGAACAATCACATGGTGGGAAATTGATTGATTTCTCACGAGCCACTTCGTCCAGATAGTTTGGGTCATCAGACTTGATGGGAATGTAACCGTACCTATTGAGATTATGTACATGGGTCAGACATCAAAGACGGGGGCTCATAGAGGTCAAGGCCAGACAGGGCCAGACAACTTACTTGTTATCACACGTTAGTCCCACCCTGAGGCAGAGTGGTGTGACCGCAAGCGAATCCATCCGTGTATTGTCTCCACCCATATCATCTGCGTCAAAGTCTTCCACACAGTTCTTGCCGCTCTTGCGAACTGGTTCTACAAACAGCAAGGCAAGACCGCCATTGCCTCCCCGGCCGCATCTCCCCACCATCTGAACAATTGAAGACGGATCTCCCCTTCCCAAGTGAATTACACAGCGCACTCTCTTCAGATTCTGCCCAAGACCTAGGGCCATGGTGGTCGAAATCACTGGGTATAAGCCATTGGTAAAGTCATCCATATTCAAGAGCTTGTCTGAATCCCCTGTGCATGAGTGAAATCGTCGGATGAACTTGTCATTGGGGTCATATTCATGCAACTTGGTCTTCCGCGCTTCGTTGATAACCTTCATAACTTGAAAGGTTGCGTTCCGGGTTCCAGAGTATATCAGTGTAGGGACTATTTCATTTGCGCTTGTGGCAGTATGTGGAGCGTAGATCTTCAGAAGGTCGTCTGCCGACTTGAGAGGGTGATCCATGGTGACCCTAATTATGCGGATCTCGGGTCGCGTCAGTTCACCTTCTATCATCTTGATGTCGGTGGGCTGGAGCTTCAGATTTCTTAGGATGCTATCCACAGCAATGGGACGACAGGTTGCTGAGAGCATCAATAAAGGTATCTTGTTTGTGGCCATCAGACGGCTCGCTAAGCAGCCATAAGAATTTCGGAACACGCCTCGGTCGTCATTTCGAGTGAATGTGTTTAGTGTTTGGCTTGACCGTGATGCCACAAGGCCCCACAAGTAAACCATGTGGGCTTCGTCGACAACAATCAGCCCCAGTTTGTTTTGGAATTTGTGACTGAAAAACATATCGGTGAATAAACCGCTATTCAAAAAAACCTCAGGGCTCTGCGCCAGGCAGGAGAGATGACAGTCAGATATTTTCAAAAACATGTTGTGGTATAAGTACGACAAACCAGATAAACAAAGCTGTAACAACCCCTTCCGATGCGTTGGATGACTGCCCAGCTTAATGTCATTTTATTTAGGTTTATAGCGGTTATGTTCACTAGAGCCTTCTCGCGGACCTGATTATTATCCATATAGACAGTTTAGTACCAAGAAATATCATCCGAAGCATGTGTTTTTAATGTATTACCTGATCATCCCCTAAGGAATCAAGGGGATTGAGAACTAAGATAATAACCTTTGTCTTGAACAAATTGAAGAACATTTCGGAGATGCGGGTCTTTCCAAAACCCGTCCCAGCTCGTACAAACACATTCTTCCCTTGGACGAGTGCTGAAACCGCTTCAACTTGCAAGGGCTTGGGGGTGTCCTTGTAAAAGTAGGCGGCATCGCTAGTTATGTACCGGGTAAGTGAGTTAGCTTCCAATTCCACAAGCGACTTCGGCAGCCTCCCAGGGTACTTTTTTGAGGCGACTAGTGCATTCATCCCGTCGGAACTCAGAGTTGGAGTGGAACTCAGAGTTGGAGTGATGTTGGCAATTTGGAGTAGCGGGCGGCACAGGAAGTTGTTGGAGCGGCATTCCTGGACTCCCGACCTGTGGATGGCCATGCCTTTATCTCATTTGAATCCCAGAAGACAAACCCATAATGATGGGTTAGGGATTATGTGGGTGTATTTGTCTGAGTATTGCTGGTATGGCAGCCACGCATACTGTACAGCCATATTCCTGTTATTTTAATTGTTATCCAATTTTACTGCAATCAACATTCAAGGAACGGCAGATGTGTTAAGTTGGATTTTTTGATGGCAGAAGGAAGAGGAGAATGACGCGCATGTTTTGTCCTATCAATGTTTGGGGGTGGTAGACAAAACAAACAATGTGCAGGGGTTTATAAGAAAAAGAAGAAAAAAACAAAATTCTCTAGAGCCAAAGTTCAGACATTAGGCATAAGTCCCTCCTTCGGAGGGTCCCCTTCGGGGACCCTCCGGAGGAGGGACTTGATTAAGTTAGCCTAGAATAACACCTTATCCGATTATGAACACCGTTGCACCTTCCAGAAACGTCTCGGCCCCCACTCCTCAAAGGGTTTGGTCACCATCAGGTGTGAACATCTACAAGAAGCTATATGAAAAATCCGACAAGAAGCTGAAAGAACACATCCGCAATGTGTTGCTTGAAACTTACGACCAGAACGCAAAGCCATTACAGGTTGATGCCGTCTTCAATCTTGCTCAAGGACGCGATACCTTCCTTTTAGCTGGTACTGGGTTTGGCAAGTCCCGGATCCCAGAATTGTATCACAAATTGTTTCCTCAAAAGGCACGTGCCATCGTCCTTGTTCTGAACCCCTTGGATACTTTAGGGGACAACCAAGTTTCTGAAAAGCTGATGGCTGGCTTCACAGCCATAAACCTAACCAAGCAATCCTTCACCAACAAGGCCGCCGACAAGGTTCTAGCAGGTGTTTATGATTTTGTCTACTTGAGTCCCAAAATGTTTCTCAACAGCAAGAAATTTGAGAAGGTCTACTACAGCGCAGCCTTTCAGAATCTCACTGCGCTTGTTGTTGTTGATGAAGCGCGTATGATCTACATCTGGGGTCTCGTGGCAAGTGGGAAGGCCAAAACATCAACTTCGGCACATCATCGATTTGAAGATTATGGTTTATTCCGACCTTCGTACGGAAAACTGGGGCCGCAGCTTCTCTTCCGCAACAACAAACCAATGTTGCTGCTATCAGCGACTTGCAGACCAGTTTCAATTGAAGCAATTAAAGTTAGTCTCAAAGTGAACGATGAAACGGTTGACATGCTTCGAGGTGAACTTACCCGACCGGAGATCATAATGATACGAGTGACAATGATCAATTCTTTGGCATCTTCTCTTGACTGTATCCCCCTTTTCCCCTCAAGAAAGGACGTCCCCGACAGTCAGATGGTCCCTTCATTGGTCTACAATGGCTCGCGTAATCGTACTATGACAGTCTTGAATGTAATCGACCGAGCGCGCGAGACACCCGGCGCCTCTTCTATACTCAACAGCTCTTGTTCTCGACAATTCCACTCCTGCACAGGTGATAAAGATAAAGTCACGTGCATTGACAATTTTGCCGCCGGGGCATTTCCTGTCATCTCTTGCACCATGGCTCTGGGTCTGGGACAAAACTGGAAGAGGGTTTGCATGGTGGCCCATGTGGGGAGAGGTGATCCAGCTGCGATATTCCAGATGATTGGTCGGTGTGGCCGAGATGGAAAGCCCGGTCTAGCCGTGATGTTAGTGGAAAAGAACCGTCGTGGAGGGAAGAATAAGATCAGCCAGTTCTGCTGTGGCACCAACCAAACCGATCTTGACCAAATGGATGCCCTTGCAATTACTCCTCTCTGTCTGAGAGTGGCATTTTTAATTGACAACCTGTATGTGCTTATAATGTGATGATCTCAAAATAGATATGTTGCTGACCTTGCGTGTTGTTTGTATATAGGTTTGGGTATGTACCCCTATGGGCCGATGACCAAAACTACATTGCGGAACTAGAACGTGAACGCCAAGCCGGATTCCCAATTTGTAGATGCTCCAATTGTGCTCCTGCTGAGGCAGAAAAGCTATTGGGATTGTTACCTCTGGCCAGTACGGATAACTTTGAAGATATATGTAGTGGAACCTTCAGCGGAGGGATCCAACCAAGTGACCTGAAGCACAAGTACCCCCCCAAGTCAGCTCCTGTGAAGAAGCGCAAATTTGTTGAAGAGGATAAAAGAGAGATAGAAGAATTTACTGCTCGGCTTATGCGCAATATTACTATTCACTACAATACTTATTCACCCGGCGGGAAAATTATTCTAGATGATCTTTTTGATTCCGACGACTGTAAGTCTGTATTGGCACATATTGATAACATTGAAGGAGAAGGAAACCTCTGAGGGGTCATTGGCGGAGAGTGCTTTCCTGGTCAGGTAGCTTGGTTATTCGCTTGGATAATCAAATTCAAATCGTGCATTCTGGCTCTTGCTTCAACTATTTCTGCGGCTGAAACTTATAAGAAAGCCAAGATGACGCATACTCAACATATCCAACATTCAAAAAAAGAAGAAAACAGCCTAGCGAGTCCAAAGCAACCCACTAAGCGAGCTCTGGCTGCCGAGAATAGTCGCCGTATTGCTTTAGAAAAAAAGGAGAAGAAACGAGTGAATGAAGAGATGGCTAAGAAGCAAAGGGATCAAATTGCGGAAATTTTAAGAGATGGAAAAGTAGAAAATGGAATGTAGTCTTTTTTACATGTCTCCCAAGCCTACCGAGGCAGCATCTTCTCCATCCAATACCACTGGCCCGTCATCAACTTCCTTTTCCTGATGAAAATCCGTAGGC
The DNA here is from genome assembly GCA_002873125.1 of Puccinia coronata f. sp. avenae. Lineage (NCBI taxonomy): Eukaryota > Fungi > Basidiomycota > Pucciniomycetes > Pucciniales > Pucciniaceae > Puccinia > Puccinia coronata. The sequence continues at coordinate 21,514 of PGCI01000379.1, read as the reverse complement.
AGATGTTTCAAGAACCAGTCAAGATTTCGATCGGTGACACAGATGATATGCTTGATTTTCTTAATCCCACTTCTGTAGACATGGTCAACTGCCTCAGCCTTCTTGACTTTTCCAAGTTTCTCGCCTTTTCCACCCAGTATATCCCGGTTCCTAGCCATTGACATGAAAGTAGAGAATGATTGACCCGAAATGATGTTTTGATGAGACTGGTGAATTAAGCTTGCCCCGCAATTGTTCTTGAGTGACTGAAACATTTTTTGTAACTTTTTTATATGAAAAATATGAATCAATACATTTGTCTCTTTTGTTTGGAAGTTAAAAGATGCAGATGCATGTTTAGCACTCACCATGAAGATGTTAGGCGAAAAAACATCCTTCAAGTTTTCTATATGAGTTTCACTTCCGCTTTTGTTATATAAAAATTTCAACCAGTAATTCTGGACTTCAAGCCAAAATTCTTTGGCCACAAAATGGTCTTTGCGACCGCTTGGGGAGATCAAAAGATTGTGCCGCAAGTACTTTCTCAATGATGGAGGCAGAATGACTGTGAGAAGCAAAACGGTTCTAGGAAGGTATGATGAATAGTTGGTGATTCCGGGGAGCGCTTGAGACACCAGAAACCACTTTTTCCAGATTAACATCAGTCGGCCGACATCTCCGGCTTTCATTGAACGCTTGGCTTCAACAACCGCAGAGAAATCATGCACCAGAAGTAGGGTGTTTTGAAGCTTGGTGTTACTCCCCTGCACGGATTTACTGCAAGCCTGAGGTGAGAAGTATGTCTTGTAGCATTCATCAATTGTGGAATTCCAGCTTTCTGATGTCATCAGTTCTTTTTCAGTTCCAATGTCATCACAATCACTCTTCAGTATGACCCTGGACAGTCACAATCCATCAGCTTCTTGCATGGGTAAAGCAAGCAAAATTAAGCGTACCTTAAGAAGTGATAAGCATTTGCTTCAAACACTTGCTCCATCTGGTTAATCATAAGGGTAAAATCTTTCTTTTGGATTGCTTTCTCTGCGCGGAAACCCAGAGCTTCCAGATGTTGCCATGCGCCACAATTGGTCATGTCGGCAGAATCTCCAAAATGATGAGTAAACATACACGATCCAATATTCCAGAGGGTATGAGCAGCCCCCAGCTGAAAGAACATGTTGTCAAGTCTGTTCTTGGGAAACTTACTTGGGGCTCGTTGCGCTTGCAGGCAGTTGAAGTTCTTCACTGTCCCTAAATTGTCATCCATTGGCTGAAGCCGTCCAAAGAATTCCTCAACAGACAGACCTTCCTGCTTCATGATCGATTCAAATACTTTTCCAAAACCTTCAGCCAAGTTATCCAAAGCATCCATGAGCTTCAGCATATGGAGCTCGGGCAGTTTGTGGCTAATTGGCTCAATCTCACAGGGTTTGGTGGGATAAGAAGAAGCTTTGTCTTTGGGATCTGCAAGGTAGCTGAGTACTCTGGCAATTTGAGACTTGATTACATTGATTTCAAACTGTTCCTCTTGGATTGTAGGCAAGAACATTGAAGGGTTGATTTCCATATTCTTGATGGATTCTAAAGACTTTTGATACACTTCCAATGAGATCTCGGACGCATCAAGTGTTTTCAGTAGCGTTCGATTTGGGACATGAATGTAGCCCTGTCAGCTTGCTACTATGACAGAGCCAACCTGACAAAAATAACATAAATAGAGACATTATTACTACAATATTAAGACCCAGTTATATGACTAATAATGTACAAAAAAACTCAGTTTACTTATTTTTATCCAATGAGCTTAGGGGCCGTTTGGCGCGCGGGCTGTATCTTGCAAGTATCTTGCGGGCCCCCGCAAAACTCGAGATACTGGCAAGATATTGTATCTCGTTTCAGGAGATACTGGAAAAACTAAAAGTCGGTGTTTGGTAGCCGGAATATTTCGTTTTTCTTTGAGATACTATCTGCAGGGCTCCTGCCAATTATGACCGACCCGAGATACAGCAAATTTGCTGTATCTCAATTGCAGATAGTATCTTGTCTGGCCTCACACAGTCCCAGCACTCCTCTAACCCATTGCTCACCTCCGCCCACCCAATGATCATTAATGGCCATCAGGATCCAGATTCCACATGTGCCTCTCCCAATGACTGATATTGGTCATCGGGAGAGGTACATTGGGATTCTTTGACTGCACGAGTCATTGAGAGAGGTATAAATCTCTCCCAGTGACTAGCAAGGACTCGCACCATTCATCAAGGGAGTTCACTCTCCCTTGATGACCAACACTGGCCATTGGGAGAGTGAACCATGACCAATACACATTGGGAGAGTCTACACTCTCCCAATGACCGATATCGGTCATCAAGGGAGTCTACACTCCCTTGATGAACGATATCGGTCATTGAGAGAGCGTTCACTCTCTAATGACCAATATCGGTCATTGAGAGAGTGTCCACTCCCTTGATGACCGATATCGGTCGTTGAGAGAGTGATCACTCCCTTGATGACCAATATCGGTCATTGAGAGAGTGTTCACTCCCTCAATGACCGATATTGGTCATTGAGAGAGTGTAGACTCTCCCAATGACCAGATCGCTCCTCAAGAAAGCTTTTGTGCGGCCAATATCAGCCGTTGGGAGGGACATGTACCTATCTTAATGACTGGTACTATCCTGAACGCAGTGATCATCTTCCCAATGGTCCTTACAGGTCATTGGGAGGGTGTTGAGTGAGGGCTTGTGATGCTCAGCCAAACGCTCCAGTATCTGTATCCAGAGCCTAGCTGTCTCCAGTGCTAGAGATACAGCTCATGTTCGGCTGCGCGGTATCTGCAATCTCGGATTCCTTGAGATAATATCTGCCCATGGGCAGATAGTTTTCCGTGACATACGATATCTTGACCTCGCGCGCGCCAAACGGGCCCTTAGCAAAGTCCTGGTGCCATAAAAATAAGTAATAAATTAAAATAACAACTACTTTTTACAAAAACACTAAATAACTTCTAAACCTTGAGGATAACTTAAAATATTATGTCATATTCTGAACCCTCATGCAAATTAATGTAGGGTCCCTCACTGGAAGTACCCCTAAATTCCTACTCCTTCACCTTGAACCAATTACCCGTAAGAATTGGCCACAAACATATGTCACACGGACATTACACACGTATGTACTTGTTATATATTCATACTATATGTGAAATGACCAATTGTGGACTTATAATTGAGGTGTTGTGTATAGTCTGGGAGATAAGCCCAATTGGGGTTTAAACCTCCAACCCCGCGTGTGGATTATATAATCCAATTGGAAATTGGCCAAATGCGTGGAAATAGCTAATCCCCTAGTTACCACATATGTACAAGTATAACTAGGGTAAAAGTAGATTCTACGTGGTTTATTTACAAGGTTTCATTAATAAAAACCTTGAATACATAAGGTTAACATAGCCAGCGTGGCCTTTAAAGATTGGCCTTAGCCATTTGTGGCCCATTTGCGTCATTTGTGGCCCATTTCAGATACATTCACACGTCAGTGTTGCTATTTACCTTAGTTACAATGACTAAATAATTTATTAAGGTCATGGAAAGTACTTGTGATGCAGAATTAATGACCAGCAGTGTCATTGGGATGAGCAGTGTCATTGGGATGAGCCTTATTAGTGCCAATCTCCCAAATTGGCCACATTGTGCTGAAAACCAGTTACTACACGCACACAGGCAGAAAGGTCCTCCACTATGAGTGAAATTAGTATATATAGAGCCCTCTTTCCACGCCAAAAGTTGTTCATCATCATCAATTATTATTACAGTCAATCAGTTACGCCGTGTCCTGTCCTTATTTCAATTACTCTGCCCTGTTTTGCCTGTTTTATCCGTGGTGTTCTCTTTAAATCAACCATCCTACGTGTCCAGCTCCTGCGCAGAAACCCTTCAGTCTACCCAGCAGCTCTACTTCAACCCCCTACGTGGCTTTTTGGCTTGAAAGAAGCAATAGTGAGTACTCCTTTCATCCTTCTGTCCCCATTCTGGTTCCTTAATTGGAAAAGCACTTTGGTACCACCTTCTGTTACGCAGAAACCCATTGTTTGCTTAATCAGATACCACCCTGCTTTGCAGATCTCTGATTTAGAGGGCACCTACAAACACCCCTGCGCCAGCAGGCCCCTCTATAAAAAAGAATTATATTCTTTTTATCTCTTCTTTACTAATTTTCTACGTGAAATTACCCCACTTTACCCTTATTTTGCACCCTTATCACCTTGTGTAGCTAAAAGGTACTAGCCCTTGGCATCACAGAGGCTGACAAGCCCTATGTCCCACGGAAAGTGTTGGATTGATTCCCAACAGATGCTTGATGAACATGCTGTTCTATGTCAATGTTGTCGATGCATATTGATGGAGCAATCAGGGGGTTATTTTTGACCTTCATGAGAGTCTTCAAGGTCTCCGCACTCTCAACAGCCAAGGTTTTAAAGTCCGAAAGGGCTGTACTATGCTAAGAAGACAAACCGATGTAATTCATGTACTTGTGCACACGCTCAGAGGCACTGCAGGCAAACAACCTCACCGTGTTGTGGAGCTGAAGAGAATTGTTTTGCCGATTTTGTCCAAAAGCTACCATGGAACAAACAGTTGTTGCCATCCTGTGAGCCCGCTTGTTTCTGCCTTCTTGTGACGTGCCTGGTGCTGTGTAGCCAATACCGGCTACTTCTTTGGGTCCAATAGGAATATCAACAACCTTTGCATTGGCCACAGTTTCAATAGGCAAAGACAAAGACTGAAGCCAATCCAGCATTGATTTCATAAGGCCATATAAAAATGGCATGTGTTGCTGAGTCAAGAGACTTTCCAGGTGGTCTTTTGTATCGGAAGAGAAGAACAAGCTCAAAACAGTATTTGCGCTGTGGAAGGAACCCAAGGGATAGTTCCCCCTTGGTGGCATTTCTCATAGTAGGAGGTTCAATGCCTGATTGTTGCGGAGAAAAACAAGAGGTCAGGGGATAAACCATTTGGGACTCTATGTGAGGGAATTGTAGGCCAGTCAATTACCTCATCACGGACAAAGGCTGCCCACGCTTCCTTAGCCTAAGGTGTCCTCTTCATTTCTTTGGAAAGTGCTCTTGCCACTCCCATCAAGGAGGGTATCCCAGCTGGAACCGCCCAAAGCCGGCGGAGATAAACAATGTCTTGATTTGTTGATTCAAGATAGTTGAGAAAGAAGTCCTTTGGAGACAACTTTGTTGGAAGCGCATTTAAAGAGCTACAGGTTGCAAGAACCTTTTTGACAACAGCTGTGGGTTTGCGGGTAGATTCTGGATGCATCTTAACTTTCAACATCCGGATCTGGGCTTGTTATTGTTGAGATAAGGCACAGGTGTAGGTATAAGAACCGCAAAATGAAATAAGTTGACAAGCGCTAGATGCGTGAGGAAAGGGTTCTAGAAAAAGGGATGGCTGCTTATAGCCTGCTGCCACCAGATGCGGGTATAATCTTGTGAAGAGAAACTAAAAAACAAGAGGTGTGACGGAGAACAGACACGGTCGCCAATGAAACAGAAGATACGAGAGAGTACAGATAGAAAAATGGAAACAAGGAGATGTCAAGGAGCAATCTGTTTCCTAAACGAGGCCAGCACAATGGAGCGAAGGCTGTTATTCAATCATATATGCTTTTAGTCAAGTATCATATGGGATTGGGAGCAAGGCAGCGTACAGAGCAGCGTACAGAATGGAGCGCATAAAATACAGAATGTATCCGCCATAGTATGCTTGGAGAATTCTGGGGAGGCAGATGCGCAACCAAATCCCCAAAAATCAACTGCCCATAGCATGAGAAGTAATGAGAGGGGAGGGGTAATAGTTTGACCAATGAGTGTGCCAGATGTAGGGCTATTCATTGGTTCAAAGGGCGGGCAAAACTTTTGAGAGGAAGGCAACGGCTAGGCCAAAGCAAGTTTTCCTCACCAAAACTTGTTTTGGCTCTCAGGCAAGATGTCTGACATTACTGGCAAGCCCCTCCTTTGGAGGCCTCGCAGGGCAAGGGGCGCTTCACGCCCGCCTGGCAACACCTAGCCCTCCAATAGGAAGGGCTTGTCAGCTTGCTACTATGACAGAGCCAACCTGACAAAGTAACATAAATAGAGACATTATTACTACAATATTAAGACCCAGTATATGACCAATAATGTACAAAAAACTCAGATTACTTATTTTTATCTAATGAGCTTAGCAAAGTCCTGGCACCATAAAAATAAGTAATAAATTAAAAAAACCAATACTTTCTACAAAAATACTAAATAACTTCTAAACCTTGAAGATAACTTAAAATATTATGTCATATTCTGAACCCTCATGCAAATTAATGTAGGGTCCCTCACTGGAAGTACCCCTAAATTCCTACTCCTTCACCTTGAACCAATTACCCGTAAAGAATTGGCCACCAACATATGTCACACGGACATTACACACACATGTACTTGTTATATATGCATACTATATGTGAAATGACCAATTATGGACTTATAATTGAGGTGTTGTGTATAGTTTGGGAGTTAGGCCCAATTGGGGTTTAAACCTCCAACCCCGCGCGTGGATTATATAATCCAATTGGAAATTGGCCAAATGCATGGAAATAGCTAATCCCCTAGTTACCACATATGTACAAGTGTAACTAGGGTAAAAGTAGATTCTACGTGGTTTATTAACAAGGTTTTATTAATAAAAACCTTGAATACATAAGAGTAACATAGCCAGCGTGGCCTTTAATGATTGGCCTTAGCCATTTGTGGCCCATTTGCGTCATTTGTGGCCCATTTTGGATACAATCACATGTCAGTGTTGTTATGTACCTTAGTTACAATGACTAAATAGGTTATTAAGGTCATGGAAAGCACTTGTGACGCTGAATTAATGACCAGCAGTGTCATTGGGATGAGCCTTGTTAGTGCCAATCTCCCAAATTGGCCACATTGCGCTGAAAACCCAGTTACTACACGCACACAGGCAGAAAGGTCCTCCACTATGAGTGAAATTAGTATATATAGAGCCCTCTTTCCACGCCAAAAGTTGTTCCCCATCATCAATTATTATTACAGTCAATCAGTTACGCCGTGTCCTGTCCTTATTTCAGTTACTCTGCCCTGTTTTGCCTGTTTTATCCGTGGTGTTATCTTTAAATCAGCCATCCTACGTGTCCAGCTCCTGCGCAGAAACCCTTCAAGTCTACCCAGCAGCTCTACTTCACCCCCCTACGTGGCTTTTTGGCTTGAAAGAAGAAATATTTGAGTACTCCTTTCATCCTTCTGTCCCCATTCTGGTTCCTTAATTGGAAAAGCACTTTGGTACCACCTTCTGTTATGCAGAAACCCATTGTTTGCTTAATCAGATACCACCCTGCTTTGCAGATCTCTGATTTAAAGGGCACCTACAAACACCCCTGCGCCAGCAGGCCCCTCTATAAAAAAGAATTATATCCTTTTTTATCTCTTTCCTACTTCTTTTCTACGTGAAATTATCCTACTCTACCCTTATTTTGCACTCTTATCACCTTGCGTAGCTAAAAGGTACTAGCCCTTTGCATCACAGAGGCTGACAGGGCTTGTGTTAAGCTAGGGTTAACCTGGAGCATCTGGGTACAACGATTAATATCAGAAAGATGAATTATAGCCCACCTCGGACGGAAATAAAAACAAATAACTTACCGGGGCATCCTGGGGACCCGTGGCGGTACAAGCGAGATCAGCAGTCTGGGCAGCAAAATTCACTCTAGGCTCAGTAAGCGGAGCACAGTTTGCAGGGGTCGTCTGGCATAAAAGGACCAGAATAATCAGCTCAGGTTACAAAACGAGTGTAGTCGAGAAAAGGACATGATTGACTTACGTAGTATGGATCCGCAACAAAGAGAGGCGAGTTGGTGTTGGTTGGCGACGCGGGGTCTTGAACAAAAACGGGGGAACGCCCGACAAGCATCTGAGGCGGGGCCAGTGGATACTGATGGTTTGGGACGGGAGCTACTGGCAAATCAGGAAGAGGAGGCAGGACACCATTTGGTTGTATGGGAATATTGCCGGCGTATGGACCAATCACAGGCAAGCCTGGAAGGACGTCACTGCCAGTATAATTCATACCGGTTACTCTGAGGCCGGGGGGATATAAGCCCGGAGGAGCAACCCGAATGTCGAACTCAAAGTTTGGGGGGAGGGCAAAATATTGGAAAGGGAAGATCTGGGCCGAAGCAGCAGTGGAACCAATGGGGAAACTGGTACTAGTATGGTTATTGCGGGGAGAAGAAATGGTAACCAAAGGAGGAAAACAACGACTAGGTATCAGCAAGAGGGAAGCTAGATGGTTCTGTGCGGGTAGCAGATGTAGCAGCTGGTGAAGAGGGAGGAATCGTTCTCGATGGCCGGCTTTTATAATTTTTTGACCCCCCTCGGTACAACAAGCAGCCCAGGCCAAATTGAAGAGGGACCCCCATGACTACGTACGGCGGCCCCGCAATATCAGTACCACCTCCCGCCAGCACAGAGGGGTGGCCGGCTTAACCTATAGCGCCAAGTCAGCCTGGAAGAAATGTCAGATTGGATTTGCCAGAGAAACAGGCCGGCGACAGAGAAAAATGAAAAAAAGAGATTAATTACGTTGGTGAGTTGAGAAGTCGAGGTATGGGTATTTTTTGTGGTGGTGTATCCAATTGGAAGAAGGAGGAAGCAGCCGGCCTTGACCAATAACCCATGGCCGGCCCACGACCAACCTATGTCCAAACCGGAGAGCGCACGGGGAATAGGGGGGCGCGGCGCAGTCACCCGACCGACCGGACAACCCAACAAAGCAACCCGGCCAGCACACTATGCGGCGCAGCCAACCAAAGCACCTGAAACCCCCACACAACACCCAAAGACTAGAAAGCCGCGGACCAAAACTCAGAGCTGCAGCGCACTGCGCCCAGCGCAGCCAGAAAAAGGCCAGGACCACGAATACGTTGACAGGACGTCCACGACTGCGGATACTGCGGAACTGCGGACTGCGCGCAGCAAACCAAAAATGCAAAAAATCATAAAAATCATAAAACAGCAAAAATAAGGTTAAAAATCATAAAAATCCAAAAACACCCAAAAATCACAACTTTTAAGTTGGGGGAGGAAATTCCTCTCTGGTGTAAAACCTTGCTAGTACTACAATGATTATTTTTCAGCGCAGATTCACGCCAATCCACTCCAAACACACAACGGACATGGCTAAATCCAGTCTCAAGGCTCAGCTTCTTCACTGTACCATCAACCAAACTAGATATACGCACAACAAAAACCCTAACCAAAAATTACTTTGAAAAAGTTGGGGGAGGGACCCCCAAAGCTTTATCCAAGCGCGGCTCACTCATCATACTCAGCTCAGCACACGGGAAATTTCTAGCGGTCAGGCCTCAATGCATCCACTTCTGCACTAGTATAACCAAAGCAACCCAACAAAAACGCGGACTTGTGGACCAGTGTCTTTTCTTCTCACTCTGCACCATCAAGAACTGGCCAACATCAGGATGGATTGCCTGGGGACAGACAAAAAGTTGGGGGAGGATGTGTTGTCCCAAATATGTCAAAATAATTTTCTTTGGGTTTTCTTACACTTAGATTCCAAAATACAACTACAACCACTCAACTATCAGCAATTTGGACTTCAGAATTAGAATCTAAAGCCAAAATAACCCTTAGTCACATCTCACACAATCTCCATCACTCCAGCGGATCAGAAGTTACAGACACATCAGCATATTCAGTTACCTACTGCTACCAATCACTTAAACACAAAACCTCCAAATGGCCATATCTGACGTCAGAAACATATTCTTCAGGTAAAATGAGTCTAGGAATCAACTCTCAGAATTGTATTTGCATCAGTGGATCATGAGTTATGGCCAGTTTTAGTTCCTAGACCCGGTTTTATTCCCTTGTACTACCTCAATTACACACATGTAACACTAGTGACACCCCAGGACATATGAGGGTTGTTTTTTTTTCATCTGGTTGTTCTTTTTTTTCCAAGTGCTCTTTTTTTCAGTCACTGTTTTTTTTCCGGTATGCTTTTTTTTCATGTTCTTTTTTTCATATACTTTTTTTTCAGGTTCTTTTTTTCATATACTTTTTTCATGAGGACTTTTTTTCATGCTCTTTTTTTTCATGGTTGCTCTTTTTTTTCATGCTCTTTTTTTTCATGGATGCTCTTTTTTTCATGCACAGGCCAGCAGAAATGCCTCATTTGTACTTCCCTTGGAGCTAAAATCCCTCACTTTTTTCTATTTAAGAGGCTCTCCTCCAGGTGTTTTTCCCCTTCCTCACCAGATTCTGTCCCCAGAATATATCCTCACCTTATATCTTCACACACCATTATATATTAGATATTAGTGTTACTATCCCCTATAGTTGACTACTGGTCACTCTTCTATTTGAGGTTTTATTACTCACCAGCAATTATATATTCACTCAACAATTCTCATATATACCCCTACCCTCAGGTAGCGGGTTCAATCCCTGGTTGTAGCGTCAGCTCCCAAAACTCATTTCGCATTACAAACCGTCATCATCATCTATCTATCCTTGGTAGTAGCGTCAGCTCCCAGAACTCATTAGCTTAGCACGCCATCAGTATACATACAGATAGTCATCAATACCCATACTCATCACTCATCACCCATCACCCATTAGGATATTAGACCCGTATACGTATCGTACTTCATTGCAAACATCACCATCATCAATACACCTCTATCCCTTACCTCCGTAGTCATCTGAACCAGACAATCCTATCACTATAAATAAACTGCCAAGCGAGCTTGGTGGTCTTGTTTTTCTGATAGCATAGAAGGGCAGAGCTTGCACCTCCATTTTCCCCTTCTCCATTCAGCAAAAGGTTTCACAACACTTTTGAGTCTTACACCGTCTAGGTAAAGGTAAAGAGTGAGATTAAATACCCATTGGGCTTAACTAATTGGACGGGCCCTTGTGAGGCCCATGGGACAGAAGGGGCCTCACATGTGCAGAGGCTGCACGCCCTTCCCCGCAGGCTGCACGCCATTCACGCGCCTTCAATAGGTGTGTATATGGCGTGCGACCCTGCCAGACAGGCGTGCAGAGCCTGCACGTCTGTCTGGAGGGCGTGCAAAGCCTGCACGCCCTTTGGACAGGCGTGCAAAGCCTGCACGCTCTTTTGACAGGCGTGCAGGCTTTGCACACCTGTCGGCTCATGTAAGCCTCTTGATTTGAGAGGCTTATGTGAGCCAAAGTACCCTTATAAGTGTACCAAAGTACCCTTATAAGGGTAGTAAAGTACCCTTATAAGGGTACCGGGTACCCTTATAAGGGTACCAAAGTACCCTTATAAGGGTACCAAAGTACCCTTATAAGGGTACCAAAGTACCCTTATAAGGGTACCGGGTACCCTTATAAGGGTACCAAAGTACCCTTATAAGGGTACCGGGTGCCCTTATAAGGGTACCAAAGTACCCTTGTAACCAAAGTACCCTTATAAGGGTACCGGGTACCCTTATAAGGGTACCAAAGTACCCTTATAAGGGTACCGGGTACCCTTATAAGGGTACCAAAGTACCCTTATAAGGGTACCAGGTACCCTTATAAGGGTACCAAAGTACCCTTATAAGGGTACCAGGTACCCTTATAAGGGTACCAAAGTACCCTTATAAGGGTACTGGGTACCCTTATAAGGGTACTGGGTACCCTTATAAGGGTACTGGGTACCCTTATAAGGGTACCAAAGTACCCTTATAAGGGTACCGGGTACCCTTATAAGGGTACCAAAGTACCCTTATAAGGGTACCGGGTACCCTTATAAGGGTACCAAAGTACCCTTATAAGGGTACCGGGTACCCTTATAAGGGTACCAAAGTACCCTTATAAGGGTACCGGGTACCCTTATAAGGGTACCGGGTACCCTTATAAGGGTACCAAAGTACCCTTATAAGGGTACCATGTACCCTTATAAGGGTACCGAAGTACCCTTATAAGGGTACCATGTACCCTTATAAGGGTACCATGTACCCTTATAAGGGTACCATGTACCCTTATAAGGGTACCATGTACCCTTATAAGGGTACCATGTACCCTTATAAGGGTACCATGTACCCTTATAAGGGTACCATGTACCCTTATAAGGGTACCATGTACCCTTATAAGGGTACCATGTACCCTTATAAGGTTACCATGTACCCTTATAAGGGTACCATGTACCCTTATAAGGGTACCATGTACCCTTATAAGGGTCCCATGTACCCTTATAAGGGTACCATGTACCCTTATAAGGGTCCCATGTACCCTTATAAGGGTCCCATGTACCCTTATAAGGGTCCCATGTACCCTTTTAAGGGTACCATGTACCCTTATAAGGGTACCATGTACCCTTATAAGGGTACCATGTACCCTTATAAGGGTACTTTGGCTCACGTAAGCCTCTCAAATTGAGAGGCTTACGTGAGCCGACAGGCGTGCAAAGCCTGCACTCCTGTCTGGAGGGCGTGCAGGCTTTGCACGCCCTCCAGACAGGCGTGCAGGCTCTGCACGCCTGTCTGGCAGGGTCGCATGCCATATGCACGCCTATTGAAGGCGTGCAAATGGCGTGCAGCCTCTGCACGCCTTTCCGAAGCGGCGTGCAGCGGCTGCACGCCATTTTTTTTGGGCGTGCGGATAGGCATGCGCACGCTCAAAGGGCGTGCCGCTATCAAGCCCCGAGAAGATGAAAGAAATGAGGCAAGAGAACTAGATCAGAAAAAGAAAAATAAACTAATGAAAAAAAAATAAAAAAATTATGACATGTTTGGACTACCACAACGCTCCCCTTGATGGCTGGTCAAGACTGGCCATTGAGAACAGCTCACACTCCACCCAATGACCGGTAAAGACCGGCTATCCAGAAGAGGATCCTTGATGACCAATGAAAACCGGCCATTGCAAGGGGTACACAGTCCCTCAATGGCTGGTAGTCTTTACGGGTTATCAAGAGATGGCTGGTAATCTTTACCGGTTATCAAGAGTACACACTCCTTTTGATGGCCGTTCTTTACCAGCCATCAAGGGACACCTTCCTCTTGGTGACTGGTGTCAGCCAGCTGTTGAGAGGGGTACACACTCACTTGATGATTGCTGTAGCCAGATCATTGAAGGGAGTGTGTACTCCTCTTGATAACCATTTGATACATGTCATTGACAGGAGTACACACTCCTCTTTACGGATGGTCTTAACAGGTCATTGAGGGGGGTTTCAACTCTGTTGTAGAGATTGGGCCTCTAGCCACATGTGTGCCAACTTGGTAGCCAAACGACTAGTGTATAGTGGCTGGCAGTAAATTTTTTGTTGAGGTTGGTGGCAATGCGCACTGCCTATGACAAATACTCATTACTGGCCACTGTACACTGTTCCTTTTGCCTTCAACAAACTCCTCTCACAGATGGCCGGTATTAACCAGTCATAAAGTGGAATGTGACATCTTCTCAATGGCCATTCTTGACCAGCCATCAAGGGGAGCATCAACTCCTCTTGATGACCATTCTTGACCAGTCATTGAGGGGAGTTTGAGCTCCTCCCAATGGCCAGTCTTGACAGGTCATCAAGGGGAGTGAGTAATCCTCTTGATGACTGGTCTTGACAGGTCAAGGGGAGTGTGACCTCCTCTCAATGGCCGGTCTGAGGGGAGTGAGTACCCCTCTTGATGACTGGTCTTGACCATTCATTGAGTGGAGTGTCAGCTCTTTTCAATGGCTAGTCTTGACCAGCCATCAAGGGGAGTGTCAACTCCTCTCAATGACTGGTCTTGACCAGTCATTGAGGGGGGTGTGAGCTCCTCTTGATGGCTGGTCATGATAAGTCATCAACGGGAGTGAGGACCCCTCTTGATGACTGGTCTTGACTGGCCATTGAGGGGACGGTAGTATACTCCTTTTGGTGACAATTCTTTAACCTTCATCAAAGGGAATGTGTAAATAACTCCCCTCAATGGCCAGCTTCACAGCTCATTGAGGGGGGGTTATGCTCATCTCCATGGCCGGTTTAAATGGCCAGTCATCAAGGGGAGCTCTTGCATCTCAATGACCAGTCTGTAACAGCCGGCCAGTGTCTTGTATGGCCAGTACGTCAGGTAGTGCCCAGCTGACAAAAATCCAGTCAGGTGACAATGAGCCCAGGTGCAAATTTGGATTTGAATATGCAAAACATCAGCGCAACAAAATTTGGATTTTGTCACCTGTTTTCAGGCTGTGTCAGTGGTGTTAGTGTAGCTCTTATTAATGTAGAAGGTTGTGGGTTCAAATTTCACAACACACTTCTTCACCCCTCTTGCAAATTTACCGTAAGATCATTGATTTTTCCTGGTGGTTTGTCTTTTTGTTCTTTGAAGATGAAGACACCATGAAAAACAATTGTCACTTGATATCAAGTGACATCTGGCCAACTCCAGCCAGCTATCCACAATCTATCCAGAACTTTTCTTTTCCTAAAATTATGTAGAATTAATTTTGCTCAGTATCAATGAGAACTGAGGTATTTCATGGGTATCCCTGAGCTTTTGTAAAATGGGAGCTGAGAAATGCCACAGTAAATGCTGAGCTCCTGGCCACCCTGAGCCCTGAGTTGCACCAAAGTTGACTATGAGCTGAACTGCTGAGCAGGCTGAGATTTACTGCAGTAAGCACTGAGCTGATGCTCATTTTTTGCTGAATTTTTTCAAAATTAAAATCAAGAAAGCCAAAATTAAATTGAGAGTAGGAATGGAGTAGCTTTGAAGCTGCAACCAAAGTTGAGTAATGTCACTTGATATCAAGTGACAATTGTTTTTTCATGGTGAGAGAGACAAGATGCTTGAAAAATACCTACAACATATCCGTCAGATTTAAAAACCATTCACATTCATTGGTTTGAAATGAAACAATTATCAAAACTGATGGATATGAACACTGCCAGCATTTTCCATTCATAAATTGAAGGTCAATGCTGTGTTTGACCATTGATTGGAAATGGATAGGAAAAATGCTTTGAAGCTTGTGCCAGGCCTGTCCAACTAGTTCCAAGCTGGTAATGCATGGGACCACATAAGAACACATTTGGAAGGCCCCTCTTACCTGCTTGTATTATCTTTGGTTGGATTGTACCTTTCCTCAAAAATCAAACACACTAGGTCAATCAGTAATCAATTTGTTATATTGGCTGGTTGATACTGGTAGTGACAAAAGTTGAATCAAATGAAATGTGGGTCTCACTTGGCTATGAATGATTGAACCTAGGAGTGGTGGGTGGCACACCTTCCTGGTCCTCTGTTCAAAATTAACAAGTATAACATATTTCCCAATGGTGCTTCAATGTTAACCTCTGTCAGGTGATTTTCTGAGTCCTGTCATACAATGTTCAGACAGCTGAAGAATTGAGTCAATGGGATGAGACCAAAAACAAGACTTATAAGCACTCTTTGAAAAAGGTGGTAGCAACAAAAATACACATGTTGAGGACTGGTGCTGCCATTGGTGTAGGACAAGAAGAAAAATTGCCTCAAAGTTTGATAATGTGATCAGATGATCTGTTTGCCTCAACATTCCAAGGAGATTTTGCATTAACATTTTTTGTCTAAGAACACCGTGTGGGATGAGAAATATAGCAACACAAATGCTTGAGTTAATTGCTATTATCCTTTTTGCTATATCCTGATACCCCACTAGTGTTCAAAAATTCCCAATTCTTTGATATAAAGCTTGACTTCACCCAATGGAGGTGTTTGTGTGCATGTCAATGGTCCCTAGCTGGTGGTTGAAGGATGAGTATAGGTTTGTGGGCAAAATTTTGTCATGGGGGCAGTGGGAGCATCCGCATTTGAATCTTTCAGAGGATAAAAGAATCCTTGAGATTCCCAGGTTGGTGCAGCTTCTTCTTTGAAGAAAGAGGATTGGTCATTCCAAAATAAGAAAGAGGAGTAACAGAGTGGACAGAAAGATGTAGAGGGGGGAGCCATATTGGGGCAGGTTATTGTTGTTCTCCATCAAGACAGCATTGATGAAGGTGCTCTTCATAACAATAACAGCCACAAAGAAATTCAGGAAGCTGAGATAGCAGGGGAATTTCTTCCATGGCACTTGTTGACAACTGTGTTGTTGATCACAGTGCTGTTCAAGATCATCTGGGTGAAATAGACCCTTGCTTGGTTGAACCAGACTTCTTTGGATGGGAATCAGAAAGTGTTGCATTTACATATGCTGAAAAATATAGTTGGGTGAATTTTGAGAAGGTCCAAGCATTAAGGAAATCATCTGGTGATGATATTAGCCCAGTTTATGTAGGGCGTTTTTACGCAGTTTGCTCAAAACCCCCACTGCTTGTGAAATAATTTTTAGCACAAAACCATTTCAATTCACATGGTGATTTAAATAAGTTTTTTTATGACAGTAGCTCATCACTTTATATTTAACTGCAAGCAAGCAGCTACGTAAACTGGGCTATTGATTTGCCTTCCACATAATTTTGTACATCCCTTCACCACAATGAAGGTTGATCAAAATCTTGAGACTCAGGAATCAAAACTCACCGCCAACCCATTGTATTCATCTTGTTTCCTTGTTTTCCAGATTTTGAGAATGTAGGTGCCAACATAACAGGCAAGATTTGTTGGAAATGTTTGAGTGGGTAAATGTCAGGTTGGATCCCCTGAGTGGGCTGTGTGAGTGGAAATGAGTTTCTGTGTTGATGGTTGGGTGCCCAGAGAGTGTATCTACTTATGTTCTGCTGCTGGCAAATGCTCCATGGTGGGAATTGCTGGCTGTTGACCCCTGGCCATGCAACTCCTGCGGCATGACTGCCTGTATTCTGTTGAGGTTTGTGGCTGGCTGTCAGAGTTTAGCAAGCGTAATACACTGTATCTGTGACCTTTCAGCTACTTAAAAGGGGTGGATTCAAGGGATTAGTTACAAGAGGAATCTTGGAAGGGGGTCCTGGGACAGGATTCTACAGAGGCAGAAGTTCCAGCTACCACAGAAGGAAGGCTACCTTTTTTATCCTCTGCTTTGGGCACCTGATTTGGAGGTGCCTGAAGAGGGCTGTTATGCCCGTCTCTATACAGTAGAAATATGACCACATTTGTTTTTCAGAGAATTGCATAGAGAGCTGAGCTAGGTGAACATATGTAGAAGATATGGATGACAACACAACCTATAACAACTTTGCTCTTACATATCAGGGAAGAAATCAACTTTATTCTTATTTGTTGTTTCTTGTTATGATTTGTTCTCTTGACAAATCACTCAATTCAATCTCTGCCATACATATGCATTAACCAGAGTCCCATGACAGCTTTGCTGCTTGAAGGAGACTAAGTGTGTATTCCTCTATTGAAGATCCAATGCAGTTACCACCAACAGTGCTATCTCAGGTGGCCAGCGGTGCAGGGTACAACCAGAGCTTGTTTGTGCCAATGCTAACAAATGCTCCGGATGCAGCACATTTGCTGAGGTGAGTCACGAGGAAATGCATGTTTTTCTCACAAGCTGAGTGTGAATCTTCCCTGCTGCGTGTGATTTTACCAGTATGCAATATTGAATGCACCCCTCTATCAGCAAATTTCCAAGCAAGGCATTCTATGGATCAAAGCTGCCTAATGGGCCAGAAATGGAAGCAAGAACCAGACAACCTTGACATGAGCCAGGTTCCATTCTTTCTCCTTATGTGTTCTTTCATCTGTGTGGTGCAAGAGAGGAATGGTTACACTGTTCATGAATGAATCATGCTGAAGCTTTTTTATCTGTTTTGATCTACAGGAAATTGGTGCATGATCATCAATTTTGCCAATTGAATAGGGATGATTACGGGGTACGCTGCTTGAGTGGGCAAAATTTGGCAACAACTTGAAGCCCAATTCCCACCCAGTACCTTTGAAGGCATCAATATCAGTACAATAGAAAGTTTTCAAGGTTGTGGAAAAGATGATATCATCCTGTCTTGTGTTCAAGGAGGAACAACCAATCTCTGTTCTGGTGGAGGCATTGGGGTCTTGAAAGACATTTGTCAGCTTATGTCTCTTGTGTGACTGTAGGTTGAATGGGTAGTAGTACTATTCTGTCACTACAGTGAGCTAGTTGACTACAGTACAACTGCTTACTATCTCTTCAACTAGAAGAATTTGGAATAATACCAGCTAAACAGCTTGAAAGATGGAAGGTGTCTTATTCAGATTTACTTGTAGAGCAAGGATAGTAGTAATAAGACAAGCAAGGGATAGTATAAATAGATTGAAGGAATACAAGATGAAAGAAGAAAAGTTGATAGAAAGAGATAGAGGACAAGAGAGATGAAGAATGAGGAAAGGTAAGCCCCAGTCACTTGAATAAGTAAGATGGGCAGGCTTAGTAAATCCTAGCAAACAACTGTTTGCTTAGATAGGTTAATTATATACATTTCTCCTAGCATCTTGCTTTATTTATGACTAGTACTTACGTGTACTCTATTAGTGTTTCCTTCACACACACTGTCCACAAGAGTTACATGTGTCTTTGTAGTTCTTCAATTGCTTTACTTATCTGTTTGTTAGTTATCTACGCTGTACACCATACTAGTAGATAGCTGACAATATTTGTCAAATGAACGTGGTCTTGATTCAAACCAATTTACAATGTTCATCATTGGTGATCCAGCGGTCTTGTCCCAGGAACCAACCTAGAAAGAGCTGTTGGATGATGTAGATAAAAAATTAGTGATCTATGAAATGTAAGTCACAAACTCACATTGGAGTCCCAAAATGTTGAAAGGATGGGCATCAGCCAAGGGCTTTTTGTAACAAACAGACCCCCAAACCCTACTGTTGATTGGCAGCATTCTTTGCTATCCCTGTTCTCTTCTTACAGATGGTAGTCCCTGTGTTCCCTAAGTTGAATGTGATTCAAAGATTCTGTGATTTTCCCACCATCCTCCCCGGCTTGTATCTTGGCAACCAACATACTCTGAATTTTCTTTACCCTTGGATTTTTTTTTTCTCAACATAGAATCTTTTGTGGCATGGCACTGCAACCATACTGGATGTTTTGGTTGTCATTGGGACCACCTTCAAGCTTAACAAAGACCACAAGCACTGCCAAGCAGTGTGAGGTGCAAGTGAGGCTTATGCCCAACATCAAAATAGTTTGATGGTGGAAAGAAAGGAGACCAGGTGGAGGGATTGGGGAAAAGGGTGTTGTGGAAGTGGGTGTTGGGGAAGTTGAGTTGAACCAAACCATTTTAATGCAACTTGATGCTTTGCTTGGCTCAGCATTTGGCCAAGCTCAGCCAACATCAATGAGAGATGTTGATCATCTTGGCTGGATGTAGCCAGCCTTACATGGGAAGTCAGATCTGGAGGTCATAGGCTGTGTGGTCCGAGTAGGCAATCTACACTTCTGTCTTGAGATCTTCAAGAGTTGCAGAGGCTGGTAGCTCTGGCAAAATCCAGGCCAAGAGTTTTTGAAGCACATCAATTTTGTTGCGGTGGAGTGAAAAGTGCTCTGAAGCTATTAATGGAATCAGGCTTTCTGAGAGAACCAATTACATTGCTGTTGACTTGGACATGTGTCCGTACTCCAGCTGCTGTCCTTTGATCTTGTGGATTGTTTTGAGGAGAGATTACCTGTTGATATCTTGACACTTCAGGACAGCTTGCACTTCAGGCCATATAATTTTGCCAGATTTGAGTGCTTGTGCAATTGTCCCATGAAAGAATCTATCAAAGAGGCAATGGCAGAGGATTCTCTCAACAGAGTGCACAAAATTGTATACTACATTCATGTTCTTGCTTTTAGAAGCTTTTTCTTTTGCTTCCCGCAGCTCTTCTTTGATTGAGTGGATTTTGTTGGATAGTTGTCTCTCAGTTTTTGCAGCCCTTTCCTTTACATCCAAGATTTTGTTGGATAGTATGATGATCTTATTGTCTTGTTCCAAAGCAGTTGCTTTAAGATTGTCATGTGGTTGTTCAGCATACTCAAGAACACCTAGTAGAAAAGGTCAGATTTCCTTCAGCAGTGTGACCAGGTTCAGTGGTTTGTAATTTGCATATAGAAAGGGAGTATGGCCATTCTGTTCAGGACCAATAAACAGCTTGCCACTCATGGTTGTGAGCTGTTGAAAGATTGTTGATGCATGGGCTCTGACGGTAATTTGTGGAAATTGGTCAATGGATGCCTGAGGTTTGTCAATGGTTGCTTTCAGAGTTTGTATTTGACTCAGCGGTATGTGTTCAGTGTTGCTCATGAAAATCAGGTTCTTGATCCAGTTGACTAGCTGGCACATTTGTGGTAACTTGCCATTCCATTAATCAGAAGGGACGGTAACAAGTTTTGCAAGCTCATCAAGATTGGCAATGATACGTTCAACTGTTGGCGCAGATGGGGGCCTGAAGGTATTTCTGGGGAAGCAGAAAATAGTTGTTGCATGCTGAGAGGGAAATGTGGATTCCTGAAACAACAAAAAAAACTAGTATTTGATGGATAAATGACCGGGCAAGTGCATGAGGGATAAACGACTGGACAAGTGCGTGAGGGATAACCAACAAGAGTAGATGATGGATAAAAAGCAAGTATACAATGGCTGAAGAAATTTCTGTTAAGAACCAAGAGGTGGACATAAATAAAGGGAAAAGCAAGGATGGTGTTAGTGGATCTGTCCATTTTCATTGATGAAGAGGGAAAATGTGAATTTTATTACAGTTGCCTAAAGATGTATTTTGGGTTTGTTATTGAGGATGAATGGGTGTTTGAGTTGAGTTGACTGGCCTTATACATATAGAAGTTGCCCGCCAAGATAAACTTATTTCAGCAGAGGAGAGCATGGCTTAACAGTCCCAGGGGGTGGGATGAGCCCTCATCCGGTGGACCCCGATGGACCCCCTCCAAGGGGGTCCACTGACCCCTTTTTTTGAGATGGAAGGGCAGCATAAATAGCAAGATGGCTAGTGGTGATACACAGCAAGATGGGGGGCTTGATGGATCATTTGCACAATAGAAAAGCAAGAACTATACAAGATGGATCACTCAATTAAGGAGGAGTGCCAAAGACTTCATAGTAGTCACGCTCCAATTCAGCACAGAAACTTCGGGGAAGTGGAATTGGGGAGGAGACGGGGACAGAGGCCTGAGAGCCAGTGATGAAGGAGGAAGGGGTGGAGTTGATTGCATAAGGGGAAAGGCTTGCATCATCTCCTTCTTCCAACTCAGAGACCCTCTCTTGTAAGTCGGAGTTGGTTGCCTCCAGCAGGTTTTTGTTGTCTTTGAGGGACACGATCCTTTCCTTGAGAGCCCTGGCTTTGGCAAACATGGTGGCCATGAAAAAATCATCTGCAGGACAGCATGTCAGCAAATGAAGGGATGCCACAAGTGAAAAAAGATTGAGAGCTTACCTTTTAGCCTAGAGCACGCCAAGCCTCTTCTGTAGCAGGCACCACAGACGTTTGTTGGAGCCCGGATGGTGCCACGGTGTGCCACATCCATGGCAATGCAGTTGTTTCAGCCCACCTACAAAAACAGGAGAAAAGG